>JASANZ010002144.1:0-54001 GCA_030849805.1 Sergeia podlipaevii
GCTGCTTCTGCTTTTAGGGGCTGTAGCTGCGTTAACACCATTACGCACTCGCTGCTGCTGAATTGACGACGCTGATGACGTAGAAGGCGGTGGTGGAGCACCAGCGCCAGCTGCAGCACGAGAGGAAGGATAGAGAGAAGAGTTTTCCTTCCTTGGCTGAGCACGTTGAAGCACAGGTGACTGAAGTGTTTTGACCTGTGAGGCAAGTACCTCGTAATTCCTCCTAAGCTCTTCCAGGGTTGACCACACAGAGTCCGCCGTTTCATCCATCACGGCTCTTGTTGATGAAGCAGATTGCTGCTGCCCTCCATGACGAGCATCACGATGGCACATCTCTCGCTCCAATGCCTGCTGCTTGTAGCGACTTTCATGAATATGCCGGTGCCTTGCGCACACGCCTGGGTGAGACCGAGATAGATTTTGTCCCCCAATCTCCCCATGGCGTCGGCAAGTATGACGAGAGGGTTGAGCCACACAGGCCCGTTCTGGATCCATGAGCTGATGAAGATGCTTATAATAGTCCATCCACGCGCAGTAGGTAGTGTACCATGCCTGCTCGTCAGAGGGAGTGAGCCTCGTCGCATTGCTAGGAAGAGCAGATGATGATGAATAGCGGTTTGATGACAACCACACTTGTGGATGGGGTGCAGCGCCTCCTCCTCTTCTGATACAATCAGCACAACTAGAAAAAGAACGATGGCGATGAGCGGATGCCTCGTGGTGCTGACGCTTCTGCATATGGCGCTTGCCACATGTAGATGAAAGGAATGCACCACTGTTCTCGCCACTATACCGGTCTGCTTCCCTCTCGTTGGAGCGGTCTTTATCATACTCTTCAACACAACCGAGTTGTCCTTGATAGACCTCGCTCGATCCACCTCCTCTCCCCTTCTCTTCTTCCTCCTCCTCGGTCCCAAGTGCCTCCTCTACCTCCCTCAGCAGCGCCGCCACCTCTGCTGCATCCGCTTCCGACGTATGTGAGAGCCACTGAAGTCGGTCCATCATACTAGGTCGCGCCGTCGTCATCCTGGTTGCTGTTGCTCTCTCCTGCTGGTGCTGGTGGGGGGTGCCTCTTGATGTAGAGGTACCGTATTGATAGCGCGTGTGTCCTTGACTGTAAGGTGCGTCAGATGTCATAGTAGTGGTGGCTGAGCTGCTTCTGCTGCCCACACGTGGAGCTGGCAGCGGTGGTGGAGGTGCCAGCGTTGCTGCGTTTTCTGTATGTGAAGAAAGAGAAGAAGACATGGCAGTAGTACTGGTTGTAGAGTTCCTAGCAGGGGAGATCAGTGGCCCCCTTCTCTCTTTCTCTCTCCAGGCTTCATGGATGGTATCTAATCGATGATTGAACTCTTCCCACTGTGGCGGCAGCCTAGCGCTACAATCACTGCGGTACGTCTGTGGGCTCTCTCGTTCCTGATCTTGCTGCTGTTGCCGCTGCCGCTGATCCCTCACTGAGTGTGGCCTCTGAGACGGAGACGCCCTTCTCAAAGAGAATGCACGCGGTAGGCTATGATGTGCGTCTCTGGCAAAAATGCCTGTCAAGCGATCGTGGAATTGCTGGTGAAAGGACAACTGATCGTCAGCTGCTGAGAAGGAAGCCCCAAGGAGCGCAGGTCGATATGGAGACACCTGTGCCATTGACTTTACTAGCTGCACTTATTTTTCTGTACGAGTGTAAAGAAAAAAAAAATGGCAGAATAAAACAAATATCTAATGCAAAGTAAGAAAATATATCTAAAATCTAAAATCTAAAATGTAACCACAATTATCGGTTAGGCGTGCGTGCGTAAAAAGTCCACACATATACGTACACCTGAGCAAAGCCTTGTGCGATGCAATGCCTTGATAAAAAATATTAGATCAAAAGGCAGAAGAAAGTATATACGGGAAAAGAAAAGGAACATAGAAATCAGAAATTAAAACCAAAAGAAAAGCGCCACATACTTTTCACTACCGATTTCTTTTTTTTTGTAGTATCTTCTTTAATATAGCGAGGTCGCTTGCTGTCCAATGAATAAATAAAATTTTTCTATGTAGTGTTGTTATATGTATATACACGTGCCGCATCAAAGGCAGTTTCCTCTCTCCATAAATTTGAAGCAAAAATGACTAAATAAGAAAAAAAAATTGAAAAGAGTAACGATCGCAATGCTCAACCCAATACAGAGCACATATCACACCCACAACCCACAACTTTTCACGTCTTCACAGGGACCCAAATACGTACCGTCGAGTCTGCACTCGTAGTAGCGATCACTGGTCGCGTCACAGAGTGATGCAAGGATGCCCCAGTGACACGGTCTCTATGACCCTCCAGCCTATCCAGAGTTCCCACATTGCCATCCTCCGTCACGTCAAACACCATCGCCGTGTTATCGGGCCCACCAGTAACGAGCAGGTCGCACTCCGTCAGCCGCCGCGTCACCAGCTGCTCGGTGTCCTTCTCGCCATCGTCAAAGAACATGGACACCTGCGACTTGTCTTTCCGATTTCCTTTCCAAAACCCTGCCCGCACCCCAAAGCCCATCACCGTCGGCACCCCGGAAATTACGTTTCTCAAATTGTACAGCTCACCCGAGTGCGCAGCAGAAGGCGCGTTCAGGTTGCTGCGGTACACCCTCACCATGTTGTCTCCAGACACACAGAGCAGCCGCTTGGTGTCATCACGGCTGTGGTAGTGGGCTATGTAGGAAATGCTCGAGTGAGATGCCTCATTCACAAACTGAGTTACACACCGGATATGTGGCGAGGTAGCAGCAGCAGCAGTGGTCGTCACCACGGTTGTCGCCGCGCTCGTGCCTTGCAGAGAGCCTCCACCTTCGTATTCCGCCACAACAGGGGTCAGTGGTGCCCCACTGCCGGTCATGGGTCCACCGAGAGGATCGGCACCACCACCTCCACCAAGAGGACCAGTTGCACTGCTGCTATCGCTACTAAGTGCAGGCGCGCTGCCACTCAACATGGGCGGAGAAGCCGCCACGCTGATGTTTGCACCCCGTGCAATAGCACTCAGCGTGCTGTCCTGTAGAGTCACCAAGGAAAGGTTCGCAGAGTTCAATGCGGTGACGGCAGGGTTCGTGGACGAGGAGGGTAGAGCACCCACAGTGCCGCCACCGCCAGTGCCGTTGCTGCTGTTGTTGTTGCTGCCACCACCACCACCCTGAGCGGTGGAGGTCGAGAGCGCGAGTCCGGCCCTGCGAATGTCCCAAATTGACACCACGCCGTCGCTGTGCGCCATGAGCAGCTGAGTGGTGGAACTGTCAAATGTGAGGGAATTCACTCGGCTGCTGTGCTCCCATGAAATGGGCTTGTGAGCGCGGGTGTCAACAATGCACGTGCACCGCCGTGAGTCCGCGCAGGCAAACACAAAGGCCTTATCCAACGGGGTGACAGAGAGTACGAAACCGGAAGCGCTATGCTGGTACGTGGGCAACGCATCAGGCCGTCGCGGGTCCCACACCTTCACAGTATTATCATAGGAAGCCGACAGCACGCTGCGGGCACCTTCAAGCCACGTCACATCGCTCACCGCCTCGTCGTGAGCAAGCACGTCCCACTGCTTCTCTCCAGTAAAGAAGTTTTGCAGTACCAAGCGGCGATCCATGCCTCCTGTAACAATTAGCGTGTCATCCCCAGGAGCAAAGGCACAGCACTGTACTGCCTTAGTGTGCTCACGCAGGTGCGTACGGGACTGGAAGCACCGACCTTGCGAGGCGGACGAGGCCTGCTCTTCATTCTCACGCGCGTTCGGGTCAGCCGGGTCGAAGCCGGACTGCACAGCCTCCGTCATTCCTCTTTTCAGTGCGTCAGAGCGCAAGCTGCGAATGTCGATGGGAGTCTCCAGCGCAACCCCCATCTTGCCCAGCTTGCCTACCGCAATGTCGAGTAGCGTGCTAACATGGTAAAGCTGCTGCCGTAGCATTTGATTCTCAAGTTGAACATCAGTGAGACGCTTCTGCAAAATTATCTTGTCGTGCTGAAGGGATGATACAACCTGGTTAGAAACACCTAGATTTATATGATCACCCATATCCTTTGTTTATGATGGTGCTTTCACAAACTGTTTCTTGTCTTTTTTTCAGTCTTTTTTTGAAGCGCTCCTCTCCTATATACAACAACAAGAAAAAATACAAGAAAAAACTAGAATATATATATATATTTGGATTGAGAAGACTTGGCGCTATTCCGTAACGCCGCCAACACTAACAAATCGCAAATTAGCAACAACGAAAAAAAAAATACACGTGAGTGTTCGTCCCCTTGCACTGCTTCCCTCTCTTTCACTCACTCTCCTTTAGAGCCTCTTCAATTTTTTTTTTTAAATAAAGAAGCAAGGAAGAGAGAAGAGAGCGAGGTGATCAGCAAGGTGCCGCGCAAAAAAAAAAAAAGAGAGAGAAAATAAATACACACGCACACAAACAGAATACAGTTAGCTGAGTGAATGAGCTGCTGCTTAACTTTCGCTTTTTCTTTTCTTTTCTCTCTCCCGATCGCTCAGATAATTAACGCGTTCAGAGAGAGAGTGTGTGTGTATATGTGATATTTGTGTATAGTTATCTGTGAGTGTGCTATCTTATTCGCTAGTTGTCTATTTTTCTCCTAAATGAAGGTTGGCTAGCTATATAGGATTGAAAGGGAAAAAAAAAATGAGAAAGAAAAAAAAAAAGAAAAAAAAAATACATGAAAGAAGTAGAGGCAGAAATACTGGTTTGGGCACGCAATGTGGTAGTTGTGTTATTAGGTGTTAGGTCAAGACAGATAGCGCTATGGCAAGGATATAACAAAAGATATTTTGTTGGATTTTTAAACACTTGTCAAAACAATAGCAAAACAAATATCTCTATATATGCTTTTTTTTCAAGTTCGTCTGTGTACTCGAGATTTGAAAAGCAGAGAGGGAGATGTAAATAAAAAATAAAAAAAGAAAGCAATTGGCGGAGCCACTGTTGCTTCCACATAGCGTATGCTGCACGCATAAACGTACGTGCCCATTTCCCTTCCTTTTTTTTTTCTTGGGAGTAAACAAAGAAAATAGAGAAGAAAGCGTGGGGAAAGGAAAGAGAATCAGAGGCAAAAGCACGAAAATGGCGGTCTTACGCAGACCACGTGTCAACCTGATATCTCCCTTCTCGCGTCAGCTGTTTCATCATCGCAGCTGCCTCCTCCTCATTGCCGCCACAACACACGGCTTCCATGATCTGCAGCAGTGCCCCTTGCACATCCTTCGGCATCTGCTTGGCGTTACCACACACATACACGCTCGTCATGCCGCTTCCTTCCCTGCATGCATCTGTGCCAAGGAGAGAGCCTACCAGCCTTGCATGCTGCCCTAGCTGATGCTGAACATACACCTTCTTTGCGGTATCGCGTGAGAAGGCCGGCACTATAGTCAGCTTGGAAAGTGCCCCGCTGCTGCGCATGTGTTCCCACTCCTCCGCATACAAGAAGTCCTTCTCCTTGCTACGGCACCCAAAGAAGAAGTAGATGGGTGTGCTGCTCCATGATGGTGAGGTGACCAAGGAAGAAGCAGCTGCTGCTGCAGCTACGCCAACACACTGGCGGAGTATAGACCGCACTGGGGCGAGTCCAGTGCCAGTGGCAATGCATAACAGAGGCGCTGGCTCACCCGGCAGCATCAGGTTACCCTGCCACACATGGCACACCAGCTGGGTACCAACCGCCGCGGACACCAAGAAGCTGCTACACAGCCCCGCTCGATCCCGTTTCATTGGGGTCTGCCATGTCAACTGCGCTACCGTCAGATGTGCCGTGTTCGCTGGATCCATGGCAGGGGCAGAGGAAAAAGAGAAGTAGCGGGGCTGCATCACAGTTGCAAAGGAGAGCAAGTACGCAAGAGGCACGTGCACAGTGTGAAAGTCATGCAGTACCTCGCACACATTGCGCTTCTCGCGATGGGAGTAACGCAGAAACTCATCCACGTTCAGCGGACTCGCAAACTCTAACAAGCGCTCCACCACCTCGCGTCTCTCCTCTTCCTCATCATCACCCTCCCCTTGAGCATCGCTGCCAGCGTTCTGTTGCCGTTGCTGCCCTTGCAAGAGACGAGCCAGCATCCAGAAAAACTCCTGGCTCACCACTGCATCCAGGTCAACGTAGCAAGACAGAAGATGATGAATCGTCATTGGGCGGTTCATGAAAGCACGCTGTGGCTGGGCGATGATGCCGTGCGCATCATCCGCGCGCACCACCACCACCACGTCATCCCCATTCAAGCCCAGACGAGCAAGGAGCTCCTCCACCTGCTTAGGACGGTTGCGACAGAACACCCCTAAGGCATCCCCCACCTCATATTGAATAGTAGGAAGCGCATGAGCAGTCGCTCTGTTGTCGCCGGTGCTAAGCGCATCTGGCTCCCGCTCCACCTCAATATGGTGCACTGCCTGGAAGTGATCTGCCGCGGTGAGGCGCACATTGCGAGTGACGCGACAGACAAACGCATCCTCGCGATAGTACGGCACTGCCGGGCTGTAATCCACGTCCTTTTGGCTACAAGTGATGTGCTTGACTGTGTAGAGGGGAAAGAGGGGTCCACTCAAAGGATCCTCCTGCTGTCCCTGCCCCACCGCATCCTCTGGTATCAACCCCAGTGCTACCCAAAAGCCCATGAGCCAAGGCAAGAGCGTCTCGTCAATGCCCTTCGCATCGCTCTCATCGCCCAGGCCGCGCAGCACCACCGGCTCCGCTCCTAACTGCCTCATCCTATTGTGTAACATCTTCGCCATATAATTGTACTTGCTATAAAGAGAGTCACCTAAGCCAAATACAGCAAAGCGAAGTCCTTCCAGTCGTGGCGCGCTGGGCTGTAGAAGGCGAGACCATGTGGCTCGAATGGTGGTCGGCGCGTCTCCTTGATTAGCGTTCGAACACACCAAGAGAACACATTCCTCCTCCTCTTCTTTCTTATTTCCGCCTTCTGGGGTCGCGTCCGAGTGACGTTGATGAGTAGACCACTGCTCAATGGGGATGTCATCAGCGGGAAGACAGCGTACGGACGTCACACCTCGCTTCAGAGCGAGGCGTGCGACGCGAAAGGCCAGACGCTCTGCATTGCCAGTTTGGGTACCATATAGGATGGTAAGGCGCATGCTGTGAATATACAATACGTTTCTAATAGTAAAGTGACTTTGCTTCTTCTTTTTTTGTATCCTTGTGCTATTTACCTCTTTATTGCGTTTCTTTCTAGATATCAGTAACAAAAAAAAAAAAGAGTAAGAAGTAATAGTACTATATAGTTCACCTTAATTGTTATTTTCATTTTCATTTTTTGATCGAAAGCCATCATCCACCGTCATGAAAAAGTCACCCAAAGCGCTCCTGTGGGCTGTTGTGCAAAAAGAAAAAAAAAATCCAAAGAGGTTGCACTGACTGAGCAACGCATAACAAGACACGCAGACGCACCAAATGAAGAAAGAAAAGCACCAAAAAAAAAAAAGCGATAATCAAGCAAAAACAAACAGGCGCAAAAGGAAAAAAAAAACTCGCGCATGATAGCAACAAATATATATTAGTTGCATCTGAGCGCTACAGACGCTTCTGAGCCTCATGCACCAAGGTCACGTTACTCACCAACTTCGCCAACAGGGTGTTATCCTTCTCATGGTTGCGCGTCACAAACGCCGTAAACTTGGCGTTGGTATCCGTAATAGTCTGAAAGTAGGTGCGATGAAGCACCTGTACCAGCTCCTGTATCATCTTTTGACGTTGCTGAGATGAAAGGGGTGGCCTTCCTGTCGCCCCGGACGTGAGAGCTGCGCCAGAAAGCGCGATGCTCGCTAGCTTGTGGATATCCGCAAGGGACGCCGCTAGCTCCTCTGCCCATCCAGCACTGAAGCGAGTCGCCACCTGCAGCGCGCGTGGGGCACCAATCGAGGAAGATGCTGTAATCTCCTTTGTGTCTTTGCTGCCCCCATCAGCACTCCCTGCACCTTGCGGCTGCATAATGCTCTCAAAGTAGTTGGCTCCGCACGTGCGCTCCACATCTTTGATGAAGCGCACCATATCATAATAAGCGTTGCGGCGACCGCGAGCGTCCTCGAGCACCCACGCCTGGGCACTCTCCGTGAAGCGCGCCTCCAGTAACTGCACATGCGCTAGCGGGGCCGCGTAACCGTCCGCCATCCTCATCATTGCTGCCGAGCCAGTGGGAGAAGCACTGGTAGGAGCATCATCACCACCTCCACTAACAGATAATGAACCTCCTGCCATGACGGATGCACTACCAGGAAGTGATGTGGCGATCCTCTCCACATCCGCCTGCTGCGCCGAAACAGCAGCCTCCGAGCACATCGGGTTCAACGTCACCAGCTCACTCCAGTAACTGAGCACGGCGAAGAGATTGACAGTAGAGAAGACGTGCTGCGCAAGACGGCTCGCGTGTCTATCAGCCAGCTGTTGCACAAAGTCCACAAGACACGCAATCGCCTCGTGCAAAAAGGTAGCTACGGCACGGTCATACGCGCGCAGAGTGGCGAAAGTAGACGCACGGAATGGGACGTTGTTCATGTATTCCATCTTACCTAGCACCTCGCCCACCTGCAGCACAACCGGGTGTACGCTGAAGGCTGCGCCATACTCCTTGCTGCGCTCACGTAGATCCTGCGCGTTGGCCTCCGTGTCAGGAGCGCGACGGAAGACGGTGAGCTTCAGAGTACGCACGAAGTTGAGCGCCTTCATGTCATTCTGCGTCGCGGCCCTCAGAGACTGCATGAGAGAGGACTTGGACAGCTCCAGAATGCCACTAAGAAGCATCAGAGGGATGGGGTCGAGCGAGGTGCAGAGGTACTGTTTAGCTATTTCAATGGCTCGAAGCGCAGCCAAAAGCTCGACACGGTCCACGACAAGCGGGATATCCTCCTGTACCGTCGTCTCCACTGAGGCTACCATACGGCCAAGCACCCCTTGCGCGATTGGTTCGGCAGCGCTGTAGTTCTCCCCGCCCTCGACATCACCCGAGACACAGAAGAAGTTTCCAATAAAGCGGCACTCAGAAACGCAGGTGTCCACAAGACCCTGCAAGCACTTCACAAAGCGCCAGCTCCAGCTGTTGCATTGATCAAGACGCTGGACCGCTGCGGGGTCAAGCTGCAGACGTCCGTGGCGCACGTTAAGGGCGTTTACAGCAGCCACGGTGTCCTGAAAAGTGGCTTGACGAAGTGTGCGTATGTTGGCATCCCCAAAGCCACCACTAAGAACTGCGCCGACAGCGCTGCTACTGCTGATGGCGCCACCGGTTACAAGATCAGTGAGCCCGCGCATATGCTGAGAGACACTGCGCTCTCGACGTGCTAGCGTCCTCCCTGGAAACGTCACCGGTGCGCTCTGCACCTGGCACCCAGAAGGCGCGCCGAGGTCTCGATTTGAAACCACATCCGTCACCTCCTCTGCAGTGACAATGGGATCGAGCGGATGAGCATGCACCTCTGAGGTCTCCGCTAGCTCGCGCAGAACCGGTCGCAAACGCCGGTGGAAGGCATCCGCCATGCCCTTGCCATACAACTTGCGTAAATCACGTGCGACTGGTTCATTGTAGTAAAGCAAGAAGCGAAATGCAAACTGCGCGTTCTGCTCTAGTGCCTGCTGCTGCTGTCGGAGGGAGGCGGGGTCCTCGATCACTGCCGCGGCAAGTCCCTCGAAACTTCGCGACAAGTAGCGCTTGAGCTTGTCACCTGCGCGTTGCGCAGCCGCTGTCAATTTCGGTCGTGTCTCGTTATCCACAGCTGAGTTCTGTAGAGCCTTGTTATTCGATAAGAAGGCCAGCTTGTGATCGAGCTCCCTCAACTTCGCCAAGTAGGCCTGGTCTACGTCGCCACCCTTACTGCCCATGTCCATACAGAAGGCGTCACACTCCTGAAGTGCGGTGTACACCGCGTTGATGCGATCGCTCACTTGCTTCCGGTTGTCCACACTACGCGCCAGCGTATCTGTCTGCTGCTGCATATTGACGATATCCGCCGCGGTGCCTCCAAGCTTGCGCTGGAAGGACACAATTTCAGTTTCAAAGTCGACTAACTTTTTCTCGCACTCGGATAGTTCCGTGTAGAGTTGGCAGATCTTGTCCGCGTCGCTGACCTGCAGTTGGATAAACTGATCACACAGCTCCCGCAGCTCGGCATCCTGTTGCTGAAGCGTGGCATCAAAATCGCGATTCGAGTTCAAATAGGTGGAAAGAGAAAGGCGATCTGCTTCGTCTTCATCTTCGCCCTCGTGCCGCGCGTTGAGAAGAAGGTCATCCACCTCTTCTAGCCTGCGCAAGGCGTCCTCCACGCTGCTGGCGTCACTTCCAGACATAAAAGAGAGGTTAGTGAAACTTCCCTCCATCGATATGTACTTAAAAGAAAAGAAAGTTCAAATACAAAAAAAAAGAGGTCCCAGAATTTATAATAAGAGGGAGATAAAAAGTAATATAAGGGAGAAGAAAAAGGCGTGCACTGTGAATATACTTTGCCTAAAAAAAAAAAAAAAGAGAAGGCGGTTAAAAGAAATGAAAAAGGAGGAAAAAAAGAAGATGCATTCAAAAAAGAGGGTGAAGGCGTGTGATTATGAAGAGACAGCAACAGGTTTTGAGAGAAATCCCCCCCTCCTCAATCCTTACAAACAGCAACTACAGCGGTACGTCATTTTCATCTCCCGCTCATAGATAGTTATATTGTCCTGATGTTCTGCCTTTTTTTGTTTGCCTGTTCTTTAAAAAAAGAAGTGTATGAACAATCTTCCATCAACAAATGTATATATATGAATGTGTGTGTGTGTGTATGTGTGCCCAGGTGTACACCCAATATCAAACCAGCAGCCTCAAAGTTGGGTAACAACCGCTAGCAAGAGAACTTTAAAAAAAAAGATACCAACAAAAGTTGAAAAGAAAAAAAAGGGGCACACATACAAAATGTGAAAGATATACATACGTTAAAATGGAGGACAAAGGTGAAGAGGCAGGGGTGGGGGGAAATAGAGCAGTGAGAGCTGAGACTTCCTAGTAGCCTTCTCCTCTCTTTCTTTCTCTCCATCCTTTTCCAACTCCACACAACCACCCATCCGTCACCTCGATTCCCACCAATCCTTTTCAGTAGGAGTCCACGCAACTATTATCGTAATTTTCTTTTCTTTTCCTTCTGTGTAGAAACCGTGTTTCTACTCTCTTCCTCCCTCCCCCACACCCTCGTATTAGAGTCCAGTTGTAACCGATGTAGTGCCGTCGCTACTCAGTGTCCCGTTACTACACGCGCTCAATATTTGGCTATACGCATCGTGTGTGATCTGCATCAAGGTGAAGTCTTGAACTACGCGGCAGCTAAACGTTGGGAGAAACAGGTCTGCAGTGAGGGCGTCTGGGGCGATTAGTGACCAGCTGCTCATCTCCAGGTCAATTTCCTCCTTACCTGCGAACACCTCCACGCGGCCAGAGATCACCAACGTAAACACGGATGACGGTACCCCCTCCCTATACAGCCAGACGTTCTGCTTGTCATCGGGGTGCAGGCCGCGTGCGTCCTTTGGTGCTCGGACTCGATGCACGGTAGTATAGTGAATGAGAGCCTGCGTCAGCGCTGCTACGTCCTTAAGGCCCAGCTCTGGTAGTGACTCGCAGAGAAACAATGCAGCTGCCTTGAGCTCATTATGATTGAGGTGCACGCGACGCGCGCACTTGGCGGTAAGACCGATCTGTCGCTTCATCATAAACGCATTAGCAGCCCCAGGCACAGTGTTGTGCATGCCACAGCCCTGATGAGGATCTACATCATACTCATCAAAGATCTCGCTGTGGATGAGCTCCTCAATGACATCCTCCATAGTCACAAGGCCTTTGATCTCATAGTACGGGTCTCCGTAGGGGCGTTGCTGAACCTCCTGCACAAGCGCAACGTGCGACTTACCAGTCTGGAAGTACTTGAGCATCGAGATGAGTTTTGTTTCCGAAGGAACAATGTGACAGCGGCGATTGTAGAACTTGACCAGCAGCAGCAGCTTTGTGTTCTCCTGTGGGTTTGCCATGAGCAGATCCTTGGCAAAGAGAACCCCGATAATGTTATTCTTGCTAGTTTGATACACGGGAATGCGACTGTGACCGTGCTCAGAGATGAGCTGGATTACCTCCTCGCTGAGCCGCTCGTTTGCCTCGAGCATCAGCACCTCGTTGATAGGCGTCATGACCTCCATCACGGTCTTCTCATGCAACTCCATCGCACCCACCATTAAGTTGACCTCGCCAGCGCCGATGCCGGACTCCGTACTCCGTGCCGCGTGCTTGAACATCAGTTCCTTCAGCTCGTTACGCTCGTAGATCTGGCCGGGGTCTTTGCCAATAAACTTGTCCAAGATCATGCTAAGTGGTTTGCAGATTGGGTAGAAGAGAACAACAAAGAACTTAACAATTGGGGCGGACTTGGAGCCTACCTGCAAGGCGTGTGCGGACATGAGAGCCTGCGGGATCACCTCTCCACCAAGCGTTGTCAGCGCAGTGGAGATAGCTGTCGCCATCCACCCATGAATGTGAGAGTCAGTGATCTGGGCAATGAGCGTGTTCACCATAACGTTACCCAGAATCAAAGTGCACAGCAGCTGATTTCCGAGCTGACGGATGGGAAGAATCTTGCTGGCGTACGTCTTATCAGGATCTGAGCCGCTATCTGCAATAATCTCCAAGGAGAGTGTGTCTAGCCCGAGCAGCGCGAGCGTCAGACCAGCAAACAGAGCGGCGAACAGCAGCAGTATGGTGTCCGCTACGACAAGGGCTGCCCAGCCAGAGCCGCCAAGATCCTCCTCTACCTCTCCCTCCACTGCAGACACAAAGGGCGTCTCCCTACTCAGTGCCTCAGTCGTGAACCCACCGCCGCGAGCTGTGACTGAGTACTGGCAAAGAATGATAACAGCAATGAGCAAGGCATACTTAAGCACCTTGCGCAGCTCCTCAAAACCTTTTCGCTGCATTGGAATATATCTACACACTTGCGTTGGTGTTAGATTTGTGTGCGCGTGAGAGTGCTTTTAAATTGTACTTGATAGAGATAAATAAGAAAAAAAAATGCAAAGAAAAAAAAAAGCAATCTACTACAAGATATGTTTGTAGGTACTACCCAAAGAGGGAAGAAAAAGACAAGGCACAGTAATTATACGCGTGTGGATCTCTCCAAAATATAAATACGCGTATGGGCAATTCCTCTTCTGTGTACTAAAATTCCTAAAGTACAAAACAAGAGAGGAGAAGAATGAGAGACAAGTCACATTTGCGAAATGTAGGAGGATGCACAAGACACAATACCCGCCTTTCAGTAGCAAAGGCAACTATCACCACGGTAGCGTGACATTAGCCCCTACCGGATGGAATGAGCAAGTGAAGTGGGATCTCTTTGTACTTATAGCATGGGAAGTCTCGCGCCTTATTTCCCTCATCCAGATTAGGGGATGGAGCCCTACCTCCCATATCTCCATAACGGTATACTCTCAGTCCTCCCGTTCGTCGAGTCGCGACTCACCGTCCTCGCACAGAGGCGACACCCTCACCCTCAAACCGCCTCATAAAGTGCATTCCGACAGAAGTGCACCGTTCTCCATCGACGACGTGAACACTTGGGATAGGCTCCTCCAGAGGGACAACGGTCCGGAGGACTTGGTAGCGCGGATCTGCTCAATTATGGTGGGGCAGGTCCCGGAGATGTCCAACCCTGTCTGCCGTCCAAGGGTGGAGGCTTGGGAACATCGCCAGCAAGACTGCGGACAACAAGGCGCGAAGGAAAGACAGCACACGGTCCCCGCGGAAGAACACACGCCTGCGTAGTGGCTCCCGACGATCCTCCCGAGCCAAGGAGCTGCCAAAAAAAGCGGGGGAGGCGGGAAGACAAGGGTCGCTTCTAAATGACCCTGTGTCAAAGTTTTCTAGTGCGGGGCACTCGCGCCGGCGAAGACGACGGCGTCGGCACCACAGGCGGGGGCAATCTCCTGGTGTCCGTACTGGCAGCAGCCCCCCCTCTCCCCAGCGTCGCATCGTTACAAGCATCTTCCTCCGATTTGTCCCAATCACGTGACCACAAACGCCTTAAAAGAGACAATATCCAAAGGGGTTGGGGTCGGTAAGGACATGGAACCAGTACCGTTCCACTTGGGGCAGACTCAGCGTCTATGCGCAACGTGCTCAAAAGTCTGAAAACGACAAGAACCGCAGCGATGTACATCAACGAGCTCCCAGTCTCGACCAGTGCCAAGCACGTCAACGCCAGGCAACTGATAACGGTGTTTGCGAAGATGGGACGACCACGCAAAGCCCTCCAGATCCTCGATTCGGCTTTACGCGGACAGGAACAATGGTGGCACGGCACAACCTGCCGGTCGACCTCCTTAGACGCCTAGCCAAGCATGCGAGCAGCTCGCAAGCAATAGGGAGGGTGACCCTCCAATACATGAGCGACAAAAGAAGCGTGGCACGTCTCCTCGGTACCGGGAGTGCAGAGACACGAGTCGCAAACCACAGCTTACCCAATTGTTGCTCGAATCCCTCAATTGTGATCTGATATAGCGAGGGTGACTCGCACAGGTGGCGCCATGCTTTGTCTCCTAACGATACTGCGTGTTTCTGGTGGTCAAGCCGGATCTCTGCCAAGGTGCAACTGCCTCCCAGAGTACGTTTCTTCTTCATTCTGGGTCACCCTGGCAGACGCTGCGCGTCGCAAGAAGTGAGGAAGAAAGGCATTGACATCTTGTCTATTCCCTGTCCTTTCGAGGTTGTCCATCCACGTCGTAACCCTCAGGTGAGGCGCCACCCAGTCGGGTCTCCTCGAATGGCAGCCACCAAGGTGTGCATTATCTCGGCAGTGACGCATAGGTCCATCGGCAGGACAGTCGTCTGAAAGATGTCGCCTAAGTCAGTCTCGAAACGGAACCAGGTGGCGTAACGCCGGGGGGAAGTGCCATCTGGGAGAATGAGCAGGTCAGATCGCACACTGCCCCCCTCCCAATTGGTCTGTGGCAGCAGTCCAGGGTTCATCGCGTAGTGGGACGTGTGCTTCACAGCCCATTTTCCCAAGATGCTCAAACAACCCTTCCATGAGGTCCATCCCTTTGAATGTATATTGCTCAACTTGCAGCATCTAACGCTGAACAGTGAACCGCTCGTCACCGAGCTTCTGCAATTCTGCCCTTGCCGCCGTCAGGGTCTCGTCCATCTAGTCTTGGCGTGCCCTTAACCTTGATTGCTCCACGTAGGAAGCGTTCAGAGACTGGTCGACGTCTTTGGCCAGGTTGCGCATGCTTTCCTCCTGCGCACGTTTGGAGTTCGTGGAGCCGGCTGTTATTTGTGGGCATCCTTGCCCGGAGCTCTTCAAGCTGTTTGTCAGTCCAATTGACCCGATTGGACGCATCAATATGGACAACCGATATGTAGTCATGCACGAAATCTGTAACCGCCTTAGCCCGCGTGGAATCGCAGATATGGCGAGCTCCTGCGGATATCAGGTGCAGCATAATTCGTAGATGCTCAAGTACCTCGTCCGTGAAGCACATCTCGGCCTCGAACCTGGCGTTGATAGGGAATGGTCTGATTCTCCCATTGAGATACCATGAACATCTGTCCGTTGTGTCGGACTGCCGCCCCTGCATCATCGTGGAAGGTATTGTCCGTGTCATACCACATAATGCGTAGAGGCACCGGGCCTTCCTCCGCTAAATGGATGATGCTCTTCAGAGAAGCGGGCGAGTGCGTAGAGGAGAGTACTTCTGTGGACAGCACGTGCAGGAATGTAGCTGGTTCGCTCCTATACCTATGAAAGCTATGCATTTTCTTTTTTTTTCTTACCTAGAACTAGCTGACAACTAGCAACACAGAAAGAAGAGAAGAGCATTCATGTTTGTAGATAGATCCTATATATACGAAAAAGCAAATGAAAAAAAGACACAGTATCTCCTTTTTTTTTTTTAGAGAATTAAAAAGTAAAGTCAAGGAGTGTAGAGAGTGAAGAAACGATACAGCAAGAGAGGCCATAGATGAGTAGGAAGGAGAGAAAGGGAATAGCAAGTGAAGGAGAGAAAATCTTCAGTGCGAAGATAAAGTACAGGCGCGAAGAAAGAAAACAGACAAAAGCGAATCGATTCACATTGTTTGATTTTTTTTTTTTTGAAGGTGGTTCTTGCGTATCTGTCTTCGTTGCAGCCAATCAATGCATAAGGCACAACGTTATTTATTTATTTATTTTTGTGCAAGAAGAAAAAATAAAAAGCAAAAGAATGTTTGATAAAAAGTGTGGCTCATCACGATAGCGGTCCTCTCGCATAAATAGATAATGATAATAGTAATGATAAACACATCTATTAAAAAATGCAAGAGGTATTTGTTACCTCACCGTGAGCACACACACACACTCAAAGAGAGAATTGTAGGAAGCATCCACCTCATCAAGCTAAAAGTCAAATCATTCTGGATGAGAAGAGGGGGAGAAAAATAAAAAGTGAGAACACGCCTAATTGTATATTAAAGAACGACACGTTTGGCAGTGAAATGCGCGCGCAACAACGAGAAAATAATAGGACTAATAAAACCAATGAGATAGAGATTAAAAAGAAAAAAAAATTTAAGGTGAGAAAATGACTACATTGTCTTCCCTATCACCTTCCCTTTATCACATGTGTAAGTATCTGCTTCATTATTGATTTTCCTCTGATATATATATATATATATATATATGTTGCCATGATTCATGGGCGATCAAGGAGAAGCTCCCTCAACAAAGCCCTCCCTGCGTCTGTGCGCAAGAGCGAGCGGAGATCACTAGAGTTCTGTACTCCCGGTAGAGCGGAAGCAGCCAGTAAGTGCTCTCCACTACGACTGCGCATCCGCTCCCGCGAGTGGAGCTCAGCACCCGAACGGGGCGTGGTGAAATCAACGATTTCTGATACCAGGTCACGTAGTCTCTCTTCTTCATGAGAAACAGACCCTGTGGAATCTCCCGTCGCAGTGTGATCACTGATCTCCCCAGCATGTAGAGATTCCTTTGGCTCCTCTTGTTGCCGTTGCTGCCGTGAGAAGAGAGGAGGTGCAGCTTCCAAGGCTAACCCCTCGCCGCTCGCTTGATTTACGTTTTGCTGTGATGATGCACGACACAACTCCCGAGTTGGCAGACCAAATGATGAACTGCGCTCCGGTGCACTCCTCGCCTGCCTCTGGTGGTCTCTGTGGCCTTCCCAACTCTGTCCACTGCCCTGACGCCGATGGTGACGGTCGTAACCGCGTCTATTCTCCCCCTCAGAAGACCCCCACTGGCTCTGATATCCACCAGAGCCACCGCGCTGATGCCGACGGAAGGATCCAGCGCCGCTACTGCCGCCGCTTCGGTCGCGGCCACGGCTCGAGCCACCTGCAGAGAAAGAGTGAGGCAGCCCTCGGAGTGATGAGCGCAGTGTATCCCTCTGCTGCGCTGTATCAGGCACCTCAAATATACTACCCAGACAACCACCTCCGCTTTTACAAATACGGGAAGAAAATAGTGAAGGGTCGAAGGTGCCAGGAGGTGGGGCAGCAGTAGCAGCAGCAGCAACAGGAACGGAAGCCGAGTTCTTCACACGTAAAGGTAATGGTGGCGGTAGTGGAGGTGCGTAAGGAGGAAAGGGTGGTGGTGGTGGTTGAGGAACTTGAGAAGAGAAGGATGGCGAAGTTGGTGAGGATGACGACGGAGAGCAAGATCCGTTTGAGCTGCTCATGTCAGCGACCAGCTGAGTGGAAAAAGCATCTGTGCCTTGCTCTGATAAGGAGGGAAGACTCGCTGATGTGCGTGGGTGCGGTTGCTGCTGTTGCTGCTGCCGCTGCTGGACTAGACAAGTCGCCGCCTCCACCAAGTGAGCTCGCTCTGCCTCCGCTACCAGTTCGCTCACCGCATCCCATGCCTTCCCTGTGATAGACAAAGTCGATGGAGGTGGGCCGGCAGAAGGTTCTGTAGTGGAACTAGCACCAGCAGCGGCAGCAGTAAGAAGTGAAGAAGCAGAAGAAGGCGACAACGCTTCAATGGCGTCCAGCAGCCTCTCAGCCGCCAAGAAGGAACTATCCTTCTCCTCAGCAGCAGCAGCAGCAGCACTATGAGCGCTTGCGTTTCCCACCTCACCTTTAGCGTTGTCCTGCTTCCTTTCCTCTTCCTGAAGGTCGCCTTGGGAGCCCTCACCATTGTCCTGTACGGCATCACTGGCACTGGCACCGGAATCAGCCACCTCGTACTCCTCACACTCTCTCAGCAGAGCTGCAATGGGAACGGCAGCACCAGCTGGGAAAGTGTCAGCCACTTCAGCATCTCGCCCACATTCACTCCGAGCGGTGATAGAAAGAGCAGAAGGTGGGCGAGGAAAGGGCTCGGGTCCATAGCGACTCACAAGCCACTGCAGAAGTTGCTCCTTCGCACCAAGAGAAAGACCCATGAGAGAGTCCTGTGATGCCAGGAGCCCAGCAGGAACTGCCTCCCGCCCCACCCCTGCTTGCCCAAGAAGGCGCATGTATCTACGCAGCCTAAGCAAGAAGCCATGGTCTTCAAAGTAGGAGTGACTTGAGCAGCAGCGGCTCTGTCCCTGTCCTGCAGCATCCGTGCTGCTGAGCGCGTCACGTTGCCAATTGAAAAACGTACGACACAAACTGCTCTCCGCTCCTGCACCATCCGCAATACCAGCAGTGAATGAAAAAGAACAGCGCTCATCCGCATCAGCGGCTCGGAGCAAGGCAGCGCATGCAAGGACAGTGTGCGCCGCCTCAGCACAAACGCCGTTCGCTTCACTATTAGTTAAATCCAGTCCATTGCTGCTGATCTTGTTATCGCTGTGTGAAACAGAAAGCGGGGTCGCCATGGTGAGGGCAAGTCCCATCCTTTGATTGAGCAGCGCCACTGCCGCCGCTGTGGTGATGATAGATAGAGAGGAAGATGAAAACGTGCTGTCTAAAGGACATCCTGCGAACTTGACAATGGAAGAAAGATCGCACGTGGGGCCACGGCATTGCAGGTACGTCCGCAGCCTACGAGCAACACAACTACCCAAACAAGCATCCGCAGTGGTATCTGAGGTGTTTGTCTGTGCCATCACTAACAGTGTCGTTTCGCTGGTTATCAGCTCTACAAGAGAGAGTGGAAGCAGCTTGGCTACACGCGATAGCGCCTTCTTCTCCGCCTCCTCCCGGTTCCCCTCCCCCGCTTCTTGTGTTGTAAGGTGGCAAGTGAACACATGCACGTCGGTGATGGAGGCGCACCATGCCACTGCTAGCTGATCCGCTTGAGCAATGAGAGTGAGACAGCACCCGGGTATGGCATCACAAGCTGCCTCTGCTGATGTTGTTGGTGTTGATGTTGTATTCCATGTTGCTTTGGTGCTAGTATCCAAATGGGAAGACGTGGCAACATCTGCAGCTACTCTGGACCTATCACCCACCTTGTATATGTGCATTGTGGTGACTCGCGTGTATTGATCTGGCATAGCAGTTGATTTCTGAATAAGAGGGTTACTAGAACTGCTGTGTAGTGGCTGGCATAGACTGTCATCAGCAACCAGAGGAAGTCCATCTGCATCCCCTCTGCGAACGTGCGCAAAGTGTGGATGCAAGCGCACCACCAGCTTCGATAACTGACGTCCACCACTGCTGCTGCCGTTAGTTGCGATAGGTAGAATCTCGAGTGATGCTCGGTCGCGCACATCAAGCGCGCAAGCCATATCTGGATGGTCCAACAACGCCTCAGCGCAGGGGAAGAGCTGCTCCAGATGCACCAACTGCTGTTCATCCCGCACTACTCCGCTAATCCTCATTGAATTTTCTTCGTCCTTCCTCTTTGCCTCCTCCTCCTCATGATGGAGCTGCTGCTCATGTAGTATATGAATGTACCACATTTGTATGGCATCAATGCTAGTAAACTGGCAAGGTACGACTCTTGCGAGCATGTCAAGGCCAGCGTGAAACAGCGAGGGTCGCTGTGGAAGCAAGCGGTACACCTCGTTGGCTAACCCATAAAAAGTTCTGATCACTTCCACACACTCTTCTCTGGTTTCTGTGTTGTTAAGTGCGCCGTCAAGGCAGTGATGAATGCATTCTTGCAATGGCATCAGTCGGAACGCGGTGTGATCTGGCGACCACTCCACCGGCGAGAATCGCCGATGCTGCTGACTGTGATCTTGAGTGACACCACGCGATGGTGAAGAAGACAGCAGAGGTATAAGAAGAGCCTCAAGTGTGGTTGGCGCAGCAGTGATCAACGACACTGAGCTTAACTGCGTTGTGCGCGATTGCTGCTGTAACGCATACTGAGCGGCTGGAATAGAGATAAAGTAGCTCGGCACTACCGCCAGAAATAGGCGCCACCACCCCGCTTCTAGACTGTAGGTTCTGGCGCTAGTGGTAGCGGTCATGGCAATATGACTGACGGTGCTCGTGTCTTTGGTGGTGAGTGCGGTGGAAGCAACAGTAGGAGGCACAGAAGTGAGAAGGGATGAGTACAAGGAGGAAGATATCCAGGGCTGCCACGTAACGCACGTATTACGCCCTGCCTCGCCGCCCTGCGTAACAAAAGCAGCAGCAGCAGCAGCATCGCCACGATATTCATTGCCGTACCGTCCCGCAGCCCTGGCCGGTGATGGAAAGTCCACAGCAAGCATCATGGGGCTCAGCGCGTGAACACACTTCCAGAAGATCTCAAAGGAAGTGTCTGGTGGTATGGCATGCTGTGCTAGTGCATAGTCGTACAGCTCTCCTACAGTGCCCACGCTGCCATCGCTGACTGTTGGTTGCATGACGTCACTTCCTGAAAGGCACGTGGAGGACTTCAGAGCCACCGTAGTAGATGTAACAGGGGGAGGAAGGAGGCGTAAAAGAGCAAGCGCGCTCAGCTGCGGGTGCCGCGCCACCTCTGGCGCAAACGGCTTCTGTTTTAGGCATAAACGGATCACCTCGTCGATACCCATCTGTGATGTGGGATGGTGCTCCCCACCTTTCTCCTCCTCTTGATTCGTGGGTGTTTGCGGCTGGCCTTGGTGAGTGCCAAGAAGTTTGCTGCCAAGTAGGCTAAAGAAATGATTACCACGCATTGGTGTGTGTGTGTGTGTGATTGTGTGCTAGTGGCTAGCAACAACACAAAAAAAAATGTATATATTTATATATATTGAAGGAGAAATATGTCTAACGTAGCAAATGATGAATGATGAAGAAAAAGAATAAGAAAGACAAGTGTGTAAGTTAAAAAAAAAAAAAAGCTTCGCTTTCCTGTGAACCTTGGGGGTGCTTTACCTTTTACCTACCCCCCCCCCCTCCAGGATGAAGCCANTACCTCCCCCCCCCCAGGATGAAGCCACCAATGTATGATGGAAAGATATAAAGAAAAATGAATGCCCTAACCATTAGAAAGGAGACACAACAGAAAAAAAAAAGAAAAAAGCAGTTGTTCAGAGCACGAGCTCAGTTGGCAAAGAAATGTTAATGCAGAAAAGCGATATAGAGAAGCCAACATTCTGTGTTTTATTTAGCAGCAAAGTCTAATGTGGTACAAAAAAAAAAAATCATGGCAATCCGGACCTCATTCGATACATAGGTGATGGTTCAACTTGTAGTAAGCAGCAAGTGAACCGACAAGAAAGCATGCACGCACACAGCACATCACATTCTTCCCTCCCAACCTTCGCCTTTTGGGGATCAGAAAATGCCATCATCGTCGTTACCGCCCATTCCATCCTCGACCACTCCTACAGCTTGATACTGTGTACGCCGCGAGGGGATAATTGTGTGAAGCGGAGATTGTGAGTGCCAAAAGTGTGACAGATTGTCGTCGTAGAAGAGAGCGCGGAGCGGCGCGTACATGTCCCAGCGCGTCCGCGCCGTCTTCACCATCAAGCGATGGAACTGGAGAAGATCAGGAAACCAGAAGTACTTGATTGTCGCGTAGGCCGCGAGCGAGAGACATACAAGAGCAGTGAGCGCGATGTAAGACAGATAAAAGTGAGGGTTGACCAGCAAGTGAGAGAAGGCCTCATTCGCGCCTGGCGCCTTAGCCGCAAGTCCAAAGCAAAGGAAGCATGACCATACTGAGAAGTAAAAGCACTGCCAGTGCGGGAACATAATGCTATGCGACTCGGTCAGTACCGTGTACGTGTGAATCGTAACAACAGCAAAGTAAGCAGCATAGAAGTCGCTGCTGCGATCCATCGTGTGACCCTTGAGAATCACCCCGGCAGGCCCCGACTGCAGAGCCATGGCGCAGAAGTACACAATGGTGCCGTGTAAGAATGCACGAGCGATGTATCCGTAGAATGTGACCGCACACAAGTAGCGTGCACGCTGCGACATGCGATAAAGCTGCGGGTGCTGAAGCATCAGCGATGGCGAGAGAGGGATATCCATTACACACAGAAACGTCACTGGCACTGTAGGGATGGCGTTGTACAGCATCAAACTGAAGGAGTCCCAGTAAGAGACGCCAGAGAAGTCCGTTGAGTTATTGAACAGTAACTGCACCCACGCGATAAGCACCGTTTTCCAAAAGCTCTGTTGCACAATCATCGCTGTGCGGTGAAAGGCAGTGTGCCCATGCACCAGCAGCAGCTTGGAGAGAAAGCGGAACTGACTGATGGAGAAATCAGCCGCCCGCGCCGCTTGATTGCCCTCATTGCCTTTGATGCCTACCCCAACATGTGCGGTCTGGATCATGGCTACATCGTTGCCACCATCCCCCACCGCGAGCGTGGTCTTCCCCGCGTCCTTCATCATCTGCACCAACAGTGCCTTTTGGTCAGGCGCGGTACGGCTGCACACCACAGTGTTGGCATACAGAAGCGCGGTTCTAAAGTTCTTCAGAAGCTCCTCGCTGCCAGAATGAAAAATAAGATCAACGGTCTTGCCTGATAGTGTAACGCTGTAGTCCCCATTGTTGCTTACTGATTGGTGATGACTGGTGGCTGGGGAGGTAGCAGTGTTGGTCTCGTGCTCCACTGCCGCAGACTGCACAAAGGCAGCTGGCAGAGCAGTCGATCGCAAGTTTCTGAGGGATGCAGCACCTGTTGCACCGGTAGCAGCGTCCTCGGTCCCTCCACGCTTGGTGTCGCTACCACCTTCTTGTGATCCACTATTGCGATCATGCCGCGAGACCCATTCTGCTGCTGCCTCCGCTGACACACCACCGTCTTCGCCAAAGGTTCCAGCGGCAGTATCCCTATATGTGTACTGCTCCTCGGTGTAGCGCAGTGGCTGTATGACGCTCTGCAGGTACCGCATCGTGTCCCGCCCGCGAAACTCAGAAACAAAGTCCTGCAAGCCCAGTCTCTCATACATGGCCCGCCACCACACCCATCGCCGCCCCTCCTCCAGCTGCACTTTGTGCGTGTCCAATAAAAGTCCTATTCTACCCGTCACGTAGTGCAGTTGCTCCTCTGCCGAGAGTAGAGTGT
The DNA here is from genome assembly GCA_030849805.1 of Sergeia podlipaevii. NCBI lineage: Eukaryota > Euglenozoa > Kinetoplastea > Trypanosomatida > Trypanosomatidae > Sergeia > Sergeia podlipaevii. Next base: position 23,395 of record JASANZ010002144.1, read on the forward strand.
GGTTCTGATTCGGCGATAGCGATACGACTCTGTCCTCGCTGGTGAGCAGCCCACTGGCCACGGCGGTCTGCCGCGCGGTCTCTGTACGGTCGCCCGTCAGCATCCACACACGCATCCCGGCTTGCCGCAGCTGTGCAATCGTGGCGTTGGCGTCCTCCTGCAGATCATCCTGGACGGCGGTGCACCCACAGTAGATGAGGTCGCGCTCCATGCGGGCGATCAGCTCCGACTTACGCTTCTGTTGTTCCTCCTTTGTGACTTCACTCTCTATGCTATCCTGCCCAGGCGACTGTTGCTGTGCTTGCTGCTGGAAGGCCGCCAGCCACTCCGCTGCCTCGCTTTCAGACACCTCACGATACGCGTAGACCAAGGTGCGCAAGCCCTGGCAGCTGAAATCGGTAAGAAGTGTCTCCGCACTCTTGAATCCCCCAGCCCCTCCTCCGCTTTGCTGCTGCTGCTGTGCTGATCCAAAGTGAAGAAATGCTGACGGAGGAGAAACGAGAGAGGGAGGCTCTGCTGCACCATTTCGCAGTGCGAGGCGGCTCAGCACACTGCCCTCCGCCTGAGCCCCCTCCTTGCTGCCGCCGTGCATGGCTGACATGAGAGGTGCTGAGCTAGTGGACAGAGTCCTCGCAATGCTGCCACCACCACCAGCGCTAGACCCGATGCTTCCAGTGCGATTGTGAACGCTAGAACTAGGATTATGGTTGCGGCTGCGATGGTGGTAGCTGCTGCCCTGTGTAGTAGTACTTGTAGGGGTGGTGGCGCCACCGGTATCGTTGCGAGACCACGCTGTCTTGCCCATAGCAGCTGAGGCCGAAGTGGTAGTAGCGGGCCTCACTGACGCGGCGCCCGTTCTGTCGTCATCACCGCCCGCCTCGGTAGCGCGGCACAGCGGCAGCACCTTCTCATCTGACCCTTTTGCCAATAAAATGATACTGCCTTCAGCAGGATTGTCTCTTGCACGGCCTCCAAAACTTACGTTGGCGCCACCTTCTGAGACGGTGTGACGGCGTAGCAGCACGCTCATACGCCCTCGCTCTGAGGTGAAGTGGATGATCTTAAGAATAGACACCCGCACCACCACGCCTTCACCTGCCATGATCGCTGTGGCGGTGTCCCTGCTCCTCTCTGTGAGCATCATGCCACACCGCGCGGCGCCGTGCACGAGCGCGACTTCATCAGGGGAGCACGACATCCATCTCCCTAGAGGGGGTAGTGATGGCTGAACGCTGGCGGTGGATTGCGTACGACTGTGAGATAAAAATGCAGGCAAATTTGTAGCCGAGGAAAGGCCCGAATGTAGCGACGCTGCCGCCACCGCGGGTGATGGCGGAGCTGTGGAACAAGAAGCGACATCGCCCGCGGTAGCAACTGCGGTCCCTAGCGAGCGCTCGATCGTGTTGCAGAAAGTCATGGCCATAAGCAAGTTGCGCACATCAGGGCTTGTGCGGGCCCTCAGATGCACAGCACGCATGGCATCGGGGTCGCCTGGGTGATCTACATACACCTCTCCATTTGCCGTGGCGATGGTATGAAAAGACATGCAGTTATTCGTGAGAGTGCCAGTCTTGTCGGAAAATACGTACTCCACCTGTCCAAGGTCCTCCGCGATGGCAGAGTTATTTACCGTGGCGTGCTGTCCATGCTCGTCTTTGAGATCGTCGTCCCAGCTGATCACGCTGCTCACGTATCCCTTGGAGATTTCTACCATCACCTTGAACGAAAGAGGCACCATTGGTGAAAGCATTGTGAAGTATCTGAGTGGCAGCACTGGGAAGTACTCTGTCGTCTCAATCTTCAACCCCTCACCGCTGCCTAGATACCAAAAATGCTGTCGCGATAAATGCAATGCGGAAAGAACAGAATAAACAGCAACCAACACAAACTGAAGGCAGAAGATGGCAATGCACATGATATTAAAGCTGTAGTCGATGCCACTGCATTTTGTGGGGGGTGTCATGCGGGTCATGTTCACCTTCGTTTCCATCCCAGTAAAGACAACAAGGGCAAGTGTGTAGAGTGTGTTCTGTGTCTGACTAGAGGATAAAATCACGTTCTCACTGCTCACTGGCAGCGTAAGACGTGGCCCACTAAACGCCTCTAGCGGCGCCATTGCCGTCGCCGGCGTGGTGCTAGTGAGAAGAGGCAGTGAGAGTCCTCTAAATGCGCGATATGTACTGCCACCGCCATCAGCAACACCAACAAGTGGAGAAGTGCTGTTCTCGGCGGTAGCAAAGCCACTAGCAGCCGTGCGGCGCCGTACCGCTGGCGTCGAAACACTACCTACACTGATCGCACTCTCTGTGCGTGCATGACGATGGTGTGGAGGAAGACGACCGCCACCTACACTGCCACCAGCACCGCCTAGAGAAAGATTAGCATTGCTAGACACCGGTGTCATCCCCGCTGCTGCTGCTGCTGCTGCTGCTGTCATGCGTACTGAGAGCGAAGGCTCGTTGGCAGCTGGCAGGGTAAGCTGCGACGTACCGTGGTAAGTTGGAATAAACGGATTTGGTCCCTCAGAGTCAATAGTCAACTGCACCCCAGCCAGAAATCTCAGCGCCTCCTCTAAGGCTTGTTGCTCCGCCAATGATGTCGCCTCTCCAGGTGCTGTAGCAGCAGGGGTGTTTCTCTTGGCCCCCCTGGCGGCATCGTCTGACCCGACTATTCCCTTGTATTGCTTTCGCAGTAGTGCAACCCTACGTTTAGTGCCCGTCTCCCCATCCAGCGACTGTGTTGAGATGAAGGCCTCGCCGTCCTCGTCCGATGTGAGAAGCACCACCACATCGCTCGGAACGCTTTCAAAAGGGCGGAGCAGGAGCAGGTCACCCACGTGAATATCTCGGCAACGTGTATCCTGCACTTCTAGTGTTTGCGGGTTGACGACGCGGTAGGGGCGAGCGTTGTTCTTGCGATCTTGTAAGTGTCGCCGAAGATCATCGATGCCTTCTTTCACAGTGTTGGTGAGGAAAGCCACAGAGATAGGAAACAACGTGGTGTATGGACTCACAGGTGCTACCGAGGGCACGAACTGAAGTACCACAACGGTAACAAAATATAAGTTGATAGGACGGTGAAACTGTTCCCAAAGATTTAACGGTAGAAATGTAAAGATATTGTACTTTGAGCTCACCACCTCGTTATCACAGTGCTTCTTCGCTAAAGCTGTGTCTCCCCAACTGACAGAGCGACGCTCCTCGGTGCGATCCTTCGATTTGCGGTGGAAGACGCGGCTAAACAGTGACATTACCAGACAAGAACGAAGTATTTTGTATAGTAGAAGAACTTCGTGTCAAATCGTAAAGTGAAAAAAAAAAGCCTCAATACAAATATCCAAGCAAAGGAAAAGACAGAAGAAAAAAGAGCTAGTGCTCACACGTCCCTTCGCCTTTCAGTGATATACAGGAGGTAGGAATATAAGTACCTCCGTCAATCGAAAATATATTTTTTTAAAGTTATAGATGGATGTCGTCAAAAAAAAAAAAAAGAATGTGTCGGCCTAGCAACTAGCAATCAATATATATGCGTGAATGCGTACGTGTGCGTGCGTGTGAATGACTTACAAACCTGTGACTTCTGGAACTATCACAAGTATCTCCTTTCTATTCTGCCGGAAATCCAACTCACGCACCAAAAGGAAAGAGAAGTGCAAAGACAAACAGATCGTAACGCTAATACACTATGAAAATTGTAAAGCAAAAGGAGAACCAAAAAGGTAAACAGAAAAAAAAATGAATAGCATATATATATATAGACAGATGGATAGAGATACTGGACATAAGATAAGAGGCAGAGAGTAATACGTCGTTTTTTGCAGTCAAGGGAAAAGCATAGCATAGCATAGCATAGCGCTCACATGGAAGTAGCAAAATGCTCAAATGTTGAATAAATAAAAGAAATGAGAATGAGAATTATATATGTGAAAAAAAAAAAAACGATTTACTGTAAAAAAATTTTTTAAAAAAAGAAAAAAAAAATGATAAACACAGAGGCAACACCCTATGCATTGTTTGTGTTTGCTTGAGAATGAAGAAAGGGATGAGAAGAGAAAAACTTCATCTATTTCTGTGCTCCATCTCCCGTCTCACCACCTCCTTGAGCGCGAGAGCCTTGGAGTGCATGGGGGGCGGGGGGGAGTCAATGGCCCCAGCAGCGCGAGTCCTCAGGCCCACCCACGGTCTCGGTCGCTTAGCAAAATCTGTACCTCGTTAATCACCCGCCACCTCCACCTGTTCCTCCACAGGCGCCATCTCAGCTGTGCAAGATGCATGTCCCCACACACCGGCCAAAGCGTCGCTCATCCCCAATGAGTAAGTTCGCAAGACACAGAGGCGGCGTTCACACTATGCCACACCTGTCCTGCGAGAGCCTTGAGCGGAGCGCAGTACACGCCACTGCGCGCCATCGTCATTACCGCAAGAGCCGAATATACTTTGCCACTATTGGTAGGTCCACGATGAAAGATGAAGCGACGGTGTGTGAGTCGAGCTCGCAGATACCAGTCCCATGGAGAGTGCATCCTCACCACAGCGGGTGCCCTGCGTACTGTATGCTATTCCAGAAAGCGATTGAGCATCAGCTAGGCTTGCTCCACCAAAGAGATTCCCCGGGGCGGTGAAAGCAGTCACCCACGACTTCTTCCGCCACGCCCCTGGGTCTATTGCAAACTGCCGTAATAGGCCGTGTAGAATCTCTTGAGGAGGGCTCATGCACACTCTGGCACACACACACGTGCACGCCAAGAACTGCCACGGAAGAGGACGTCGCATGGGTGCTCTAGCTGGGGGCCCCGCGCGGTGCATGATGGCAGCGGAGAAGGTTGTGGAGCCCCGAGAACAGAGAGAATAAAGGCATACCATCGTGAATGTTGCCACTACAGTGTTGCCTCCCGGTGCTGTAGGCTCGTTGGTAGGAGCGCGCTTGCAATAAACGCTGGGGATACCCCTCTAAGTGAAGAAAAAGAACAAGAAGAGGGGGCAACAGAGCTATTGTAATGTAGTAGTGTTGATGCAGCCAAACCTGCAGCTCCACGTCGGAACAGGCATATCATAGAGAAAGATCAAAAAAAAGAAAATTAATAATTATAATTATAATTATAATGATCTAGTTATGAGTGCATACACGCCTTTAAGATATTCATAGAACCTCAAAAGAAAAGAACCCAACTTCTTTTCATTCCGTGTGGTAGAAACAGGATAAAGTGAGCTATTCTAACGAAAAAATCAAGTAAATAGAAAGCAGAGAAAAAGAAGATAACAATAAAAAATTGGGGAAGAAGCAATAAATACAAAAAAAATCGCAGTGTAGCGCAAAAGTATACTTTAAAAGAAGACGGTACTGCGTGACTTCTCTCCTGGAGGCAAAGCAGCATGCGCGCCACTCCCTTGAATAAAGTCACACAAGTGCAAGAGGCATGAAAGCAAGGTCATCGAGATCAGGTTCATATCTGCTTTTTTCTTTTATGTCTTCCTGAGAGCACTAACACGCACACACACACAGAGGGCCTCACGTACTAAATAGATGTACACACTGATAAAGAGGAAGAGATAGCATGCGCTGCGCGTGTGTATAACAAGTATCATGGGCTATGATGTGCGACAATGTATGCCTAATACTGTAAACATCGGCGGCATAAAAACGTTCCGCAAACACAAAGTAAAGTTACGCCCAGTTATTTTTCCTTCTTCCTTTAAAAAAAAAAAAAAAAACCCCCCTCTCCTCGGATCGCGGGAAAGAGAAAAACAAATATGATAACAAATAATAGAAGTCAGCAACTGTGGCAGTCAGGAATGATCTGGCATCCTACATTCACACACACACAGCAGCCTACCAAGTACTACTACCATAACAACTACGCAATAGCCTCTTCATCCGCCTCAACGCCATCAGCGATCTTTGCGCGAGTAGAGTTCTCCACGTGCGCATCGTCCTCGCCATACATAAACTCCTTCTCGTGCGCCTGCAGCAGCTCCACACTGCGGCGGAGATCAATAAACAGTGCGTACACACGGCGAATATCTGCCACAGATACCGTAGAGGACTTGCGCTTCAGAGCCACCAAGTTCGCGGTGGTGATGAGCTGCAGCACGTACCGTAGGGAGGTCTTAGACCCCAAGCCGGTCAACAGTGCAATCGCATCATCGTCCATCTCCACATCTTCTTCCTCGCAGCGGATCTTAATGATCTTGCCCAGCTCTGCCTCTGTGTATGGTATTGTCGTGATGATAACCATACGATCAAGAAGGTCAATGGGGATGCCATGCGGGGCACGGTACTGGGTGCCACGGATGCGGGAGATACCTCGGTTGGAAGCCACAATGACAACTGGTGCAAGCGGGCTCTCGAGAGCACGGTTCAGCCACGAGAAGCACTCGATATCAAGCATGTGCACCTCATCGATGAAGAGCACGCCGGGGACAATCTCGCCCTTGCCTTCTTCACGCCACTCTGCTACGCGCTGGTCAATCTGCTCACGCACCTCAGGCTTGATCTCGCCAGTGTCACCAGCAAAAAGTGCGAGAAAACCCTGCTGGCGCGAGTTGATGACATCCACCTCATGCAACGTCACGGTGTGCACCACCTCCTTGCGCTTAGAGAGCTCACCCTCAGGGGTCTGCACGAAGCGGGTGTTCGCGGACATGGCATCAAAGTCCTTGCTATGGACGAAGCTGCGGCCTAGCTTGCTAATCCTGCCTGTGGCCTTGTCAATGGTGATCACATCGCCCACCTGCACCTTCTCCTTCTGGAGACTGTCAATCATCTTTTGACCTAGATCAAACGTTGACTCCATGTCGGAGGTCTTGAGGACTAGTTGGCCAGTGCGCTGGCTGGCCTCGGCGGGGTTGTTTGATGGGCGGTCAATTGTCACCTCAACCACCTCACCTTCAATCATCTCTGTCTCCTCCTTGATGCGGACGCCAATGCTACGACGGAACGCCTGCGTGAGTGCCTCCGTCTTGGACATCTCAAGTGAGAAGATTTCACTACCGGCGATCATGGTGAAAGGAGTCTCAGGACCAAGAGACTGAGCCATAGCCATCGCAATAGCGGTTTTTCCAGTGCCGGGGCCACCCGCCAGCATGACGCAGCGACCTGCGATCTTGCCCTCTTTAATCATCTGGACCACCACGCCAGCAGCACGACGCGCCTCCACCTGGCCAACCATGCCCTGACTAGAAAGACGCGCCTCAAGGGTGTCGTCAAGGCCAAGGCCACGAATGTGGGAGTGGGCACCCACGCGCTCTACACGGGTGAGGTCGCGAGCCTCCTCAGTACGAATCTGGGAGTCAGCCATATTGTCGTCCGTGAGTGTATATATGAAGAGGAGAAGAAAGTAAAGAAAGCCGTAAAGTTGTCAACCAGACACACACACAAAAAAAAAAAAAGCTAATAGCAATGCAGCTGATATAGTAGATGGTGTGCAAGACAAGTAAAAAAAAAAAGGGGCACTAACAATCAATAATAAAATGAGTAGTATCCGCAACACAAACCCTCCAGTGGCAATGGATAATAACAATAATAATAGTAATAATAGTGCTAGTAGTAGAGAAAGGGAAAATACGTGAAGTTGTCCCTTGTTCTTTTTCTTTCTGTTAGATTCTAGAGAAATCTTGGTGGCAGTAGAAAATAAAAAGAGAGAAATTGATTTTGAAAAATTTGAACTCAACAAAAAAAAAAGATGCCTGTATAAACATTGCGCACAATCACCCTGTAAATTCACAAACAGCAAGACAAAAAGAAAACTAATAGTAACAATAATAATTATAATTAGAGTAAGCATTCTTCATTCAAAATGTTTGGTCATTGTACGTCCGGTAATAAAAAGTGGGGAAAATCAACAACAACCAAATATGGTTAACGCTGCTATTGTTGCAGTTTCCACTATCACCATTCTTTACTAATCTCTCTTTCCCCTGAATAGAAAAAAAAGCAAAGCAAAGCACTGAATAAAAAGTGAAAAAGTAAAGAATATGTGTACATGCGATGATGGTGTGTCCAAGGTCAAAAGCAAAATTGAATATTTGCCACATTGATATGATTCCTGGCGGTGCTTGTGATGGTGGCGATTGATAAAAAGGCAAAAAAAAAATGCATATCCCCCTACACGTACACACATGTACACATTCCCGTCAATAGGCAGAACTGGCAGAAGAACAGGAGAAAAAAGAGGTGTGAGAGGGTATCAGCTTAAAGCTTAGAATTCAACAGCTTTTTGGCGCGGGCTACAAACCTCTTTTTAGCTTCCTCCTGGCCAAGTGGCTCGTACTTCTTCCAGGCGCTCCACTTGCCGTACTCCACCAGCTTGGCGCGCGAGGGCCTCGGGAGAGTGCACTTGCCGCGAGCAGCCACGCACCAGAGGCCATACATCTCAATCTTCTGAGTGATGCTCAGCTTGGAACGGAGCTCCTTATCTCCAATAAGCTTCTCGTACTTCTGAAACTCGGCGGTAGTGTCGGCCATCTTGTCGTGGAGCTACTTACTGTGGAGAGAGAGAAAAGGGAGAAGAAAAGGAAAAGAAAAAATGCTTCTCTTTGGGTGTTGTTATGTGTTGAGAGATTACTTACGTATTTCAAAAAAGAAGAAAAGAAAAAAAAGAAAAAAAAAAGGAGAATACGCGACTGAGTAAATGCTGGTGTGCTGAAAAAAAAAAAAAGGTGGAATGCAAGTGAGATAAATGTACAGAGCAATAAACAAAAAGAGAAGGAAGAGGGGAAGATGAGAAACGTGAAGAGCGCGCAAGTGTATCTTGACAAGTATGAATGATCAAATAATATAACGAAATAAGAAGGGGATGAAGGTAGTGCTAACTGTGCTTGATTTTTTTCTTTTCAATCTTTAATGCATTTATCACTCGCCCTCCTCCCCCGCCCCCTCCCCTTTTCAGTTGCCTCCAGCACACAAATGTGTATTATGTACACACCTTTCGTTTGATGTGATTGCTTATGATCCGGATCTAGATAAGCATCACAGTAGCAAAGGAGCACCCTCGATAACGCAGGCACAGAAGAAGAAGAAGAAAGTACAAATAAACATGAAGTAAACAACAAGAACGACAAAAAAAAAATGCAAAGTTGTCTTCTCAGAATACATTCTCCTCTTGCTCAAAGAAAACTCTCTTCATGTGTCATTATTCTGCTTTAAAAAAAAAAAAAATTACACTGTCCGCACTGAAAAGCTTCCGGAGCGAGTCATGTACTTCACCCCCTTGTACGGCTTCCCTACTTCATTCTGTACGTGCACAGAGTCCACGCGCAACCCACTCAGCACATAGTTGGGAATCTCAAAATCGACAAGCGCAGCAGAGCCAGTCCCTGGCATAGCCGCCTTGGCTGCCTCGGCGGTCTCAAAAACAAACTCACCTCCCAGCGATGGAGTCATGCGACCCAACGATCCCAAGCTCCACGTCAGTACTGACTTACTCCTATCAAAGCTCGTCGTCCCTTTAGAGCAGTTCAGCACCGTCATCGCCGCCGTCCCTGGCGGAAGGATGAGACGAATAATTATTCGTTGCACCTCTCTATCATCGTCACGCACAGTGTAGCCAGCGTCACAGCGGTGACCTACCATGCAGTTGAATCTGCCACCGCTTGGGCCAAACGTCACCTGTGGGGTAACATAAAAAGGTGGCAGTGGCGGCGCTAAGGTGGGCTTGCAGGTGTAGTTCATCAACGTGAAGCGTCCGTCTGGTGGCACAAAACTAATGACCTTGTCATTCTCGTACTTGGGGACTCGCACGCAGCGATGCAAGCCGACGTCATCTACCACATCTGTATGCGCCAGCCTCAGTAGCACATCTGGCATGCCACTCAAGCGACAGTTAACCTCTACCGCACCACGCACCGTCGCCTTCACGATGCGTCCATCGCAGTCAATGATGTAGTCCAGTGATTCCACTACATCAAAAAGAATTTCATTTGTGGTGTGGTGTGTACGAACATCTCGCCAGGGCACTCCGGCTCCGGTGCCACCACCGTAGCCAAGAACGTTTCTGCTAAGGTTACTAGAGGCCCTAATCCCAACCACGGGCCCGCGACCCGTCGCTCCATTGGCGCTGCTAGCACCCCCACCTGTTGCAGAAGTTGTCGTATCTAAGAGAGAGCGGACCTTATTCTCCAAGGTTGGCTTCGGCACTAGCTCCTCAAGAGAGTATGCTTCAGTGTTGAGGGGGTAGCCCGAGTCCAATACCTCCTGCAGCAGCTGATACACAATAGAAAAGTTCTCTCTAAGTGTGTACTCTGAGAATTCCTTTAAATAGGAAGTAAGAACCCTTGCTATAAGCAGAAGCTCCTCCAGCGCTAGCAGCGTAGACCCTTCGCCGGCTGCAATGCCAAGCAGCACAACGTTGTTTCGGCGCGTATGCACAAACATGGCGCCGTTGTGAAGAATAGCCGCAGGGGCCTCCTCAGTCTCTTGTAAAGACCTTATGCATGTGTCCCAGAAGCTATCAAGTGTGGCACGGGGGACCTTCTCTCTGTACTGCATCTCGATGATTACCTCGCCATGACTATTGAGAAGAAAAAGACTGGAGAGCATTGAATCAAAAGTGAAACAAAGCCAAAGCAGCAATGTTTTTAGAAAAAAAAAAGGATAGATAGAAAGCGAGACAAGCAGCACCAAAAACGATAATTTTCTTCCTCGAGGTGTGTGTGTGTGTGTGTGTGTGTGTAGCTCTGTGTTGACCGCTGTTACTGTGGCTCCTTCTTTGCTATTGATAAAACTGATGTAGCCTATCCTTCGAAACAGTCGCGTTCCACTCCACTTTGCACTAGTAATGCGAGGAGAAAGAGGGGTACTCCCTTTTCTTTTGATTGTTTTCTTCTTCCTATGTTTTAAATCTTTCTACAGGTACCTACAACGACTCAGCAAGCCTGAGTGGCAAAATATCCTTTGCACCGAAAAGCACAGAGAAAATAGAAGGAAGGAGAGAGGAAAAGAAGAAAAGAACTTTAAGGCACACAAGAAAATAAAAACTCCTATAAAGAGTGCCCCGTGAATATGCATTGAGGTGGCATGATAATTCCCTTTCGAAAATTATACAGAAAAAAAAGACAAGAAAAAATGAACAAAGAAAAAATAAAGTACTAATCACTTCGTTCATAGTACCATTCTCTCGACGAGACTGCATATATATTTTTTCACCAAAAGGTGATAAATGTATATTTTTTTTCTCCTCTCGATGGAAGGTGCATAAACTTTCGTTTTCCCCCACTAAGAATAACTGAAGGCGCGTGAATGCGGCAAATAAATGTGTATGCTTGCTGCTATGCTTTCCATTATAGCATAGAATAGGTACCTATCTCATATACTGTATATATGCTATCAAGAAAGTGTTGACGCGTTTCATACAAGCCGCGCACAATTGTTCCTTTTTTTTTGAGTATCAAAAAAAAAAAGATAAAGAAAAATAAATATATATTATAAATATATAAATAGACATGGAATAAAAAAAGGGAAGTTCTTGGTGCTACTCATAAAAAGAACATATTCTCTTGTTCGTTTGCTTGCATTGGATTTTCAATTTGGGTGTCATTGCTTCCTGCTGTTGCGGTTGCTCCTGAACATTTTTTTTTCTTCTTTTCTTCTTCTTCCTCCACCCCTCCCTCTTCCTTTACGGAGAGCAAGCCAGCGCATTTATCACACATTCTGTCCTATATCTGAGGCGCTATCTCATTCTCTTCGCTAGTCGGCTTACTGATCGTGCGATAATTGTCTCTAAATAGAAGAAAGAAAAAAAAATCCCATTTATTCTGTCCATCTTTGTGCTCCTCAAACGTGCACCTACGTGCGTGTGTGTGCGTGAGGGCGTGCAAGTACCTCATATCTTTTTGTGTTTGTCCTCCTTTCGTTCTTATTGCTGTTGTAGATAGTGTTGCGTCGCTGTCTCTCTTTCTCCTTCTCCAACACACACATACGCAACTTTCCAACAAGCTCACAAAGAAACAAAATTGCAAGTACAAGAGCCCTCCCATGTTGCACACGCACACACACGCCACTGCTCTCCCTCTCGTCACGCTCTCCATATAAACAGCGACAGACCTCAAATCCATATTTTTTCGCTCCCTGTGTTTCCGATAAATACAAAATTGTGCGTAATAAAAACCTTCAAGTACAGTTTTCGCAAAACAAAAAAAAAGTTAAAATACCATCTCTACTTCTTTCCCTCTAGTTGCGCTGGTCACGACGGTCCACCGGGGCACCACCGCGACCACCGCGGCCACCGCGGCCACCACGGCCACCACGACCGCCACGACCGCTGCGGTCACCACGGTCACCACGGTCACCACGACCGCCACGGTCACCACGGTCACCACGACCGCCACGGCCACCACGACCACCACGGCCACCACGGCCGCCACGGCTGCGGGACTCACCAGGCTCGCGCTCCTCCTGCTGGGTCACCTGGTCCTCGGGGAGAGGCTCCTGGTAGCCGGGGTTGCTCTTGTCAAGCTGTTTGAGGGAGAGAGTGATGAGGATCGTGGACACCTTGCGCTCGACCACCAGGCTCTCGGGGTTCTTGGTGGCATCAATAGGCTCATACTCGTCCTTCACGATCTCGGAGGCGGTCTCAGTGATCTGGTGGAGGCCAGCCACGCGACGCTTCACGATCTCGGCAATGTTGACAACGTTGAAGATGGCGCTTCCCATACCGCTGATCTTGACGGTATCATTCTGGGTCTTGCCATCCTCACCCTTGAGAATGGCGATAGCGTAGCTGATGTAGCTGTACTGACCGTGGCTCGCAGTTACACGAATCTCGTTCTCAGCGCTCTTAGCCTTATCGCCAGAGGCAGCAGGCTTGGCGGCACGGCGGTACTCACTGCGGGAAGGACGAGACATGATAAATGTGGGTACAGTAATAAACTCTTTTTTCCTTTTTGGAGAAAAAAAAAGGTTGTGTATATTCAATTAACTAAGATACCTAAGTTGGACTGACATGGTAGCAATATGTGAAAAAAAAAGAACAAAATAGAGGAATGACCACATGAGAAAATGAAATAGCGCGTAGGAGGCAAGAAACTCACACGCTAAATGTATATTCTGTTGAAGGCGACGCTCAGAAGCTCCTTCTCATTTTGTGCCCCAGCAGTAGCAGCACCCATAAAGACAACCGTTGAAAGGAATTCCCTTCACTCACGCACAAACGCAGTCTCTTAGAGTACTTTGCACCGGCAGTTGTTGTTGCTGTGGTGCTATCTCTCATTGTTATCATTTATTTTTGCTTTGTTTTGTTTTGTTTAGCTGCCCCCATTTTTTTTTGTGGTGATTGATTTTCCGATATTGCCGTGAAGAGAGCCTCCATCGGTGGAAAGAAGAGACTCAACCCGGATTAAAGAATATTTTTAAAAAAAGATGCACTTGGCGCGACGCTCACACACAATTGACTGCGAGAAACAAGAAGGAAAAGAAAAAAAAACATCAGTATCCCAACCTCAACTCGATGTTTTTTTCTTTAGGCCTCACTTTCACTTGCCCCACTGCACTTAAGAAGAAAAAAAAAGATGATGAGTGCGTGTCCAATCGCAAGGTAGTTGCAATAGTAATGGAAATAAAACAACTCATGCCGAAAAGAGCACAAGAAAGTTTCTTTTTTTTTTAAGAAACAAGCACTGCGCTTCTTTTTAAACTCTTTCTTCCCTTTCTTGCTCTGTGTAGGCCATTCTCTTTTTTCTTTTTCGTTCTTTAATCCTTGCGACGACATAATACGGGTTCCTGTTCATTGTAAACGGGTACATATATATAAGGTCACCAAAGCAGGGTACTTGCGTGACTCTCCATCTCCGGCATCCTTTTGTCGAGACTGGAGTCTCAGAAAGATAACTGAAAGAAACGTACAGGCAGTTGATGTCGTGGCTGCTTTCTACCCATTAGTATTATTTTTTGTTTTCCTCTCTTCCTTTTTGTACGTCCTTCTCTCTCGTTTCTTCCCTTCTCTTCCATTTCCCCCGTTCTCCTCCTACAATGCCTTAAATATGTATATATAGCACAGTATGCACGGAATGTCCTGCGAACAGAGACATATCTTTGCCTAGTAAAACTCATACATAGACAAGTCTAGAGAGCTCGCATTCGCGATGCACTTCAGGCTGTTGAAAAGGAAAATAAAGGAATATAGAACAAGTACGCGTCTTACTGCTCGTTGTCATTGCGGCCGCCACGACCGCCACGACCACCACGGAAGCCACGGTCACCACGACCACCGCGACCACCGCGACCACCACGACCACCACGGCCACCACGGCCGCCACGGCTGCGAGACTCACCAGGCTCGCGCTCCTCCTGCTGGGTCACCTGGTCCTCGGGGAGAGGCTCCTGGTAGCCGGGGTTGCTCTTGTCAAGCTGTTTGAGGGAGAGAGTGATGAGGATCGTGGACACCTTGCGCTCGTGAATCACGTTCTCGAGGTTCTTGGTGGCATCAATAGGCTCATACTCGTCCTTCACGATCTCGGAGGCGGTCTCAGTGATCTGGTGGAGGCCAGCCACGCGACGCTTCACGATCTCGGCAATGTTGACAACGTTGAAGATGGCGCTTCCCATACCGCTGATCTTGACGGTATCGCTCCGGGTCTTGCCATCCTCTCCATTGAAGACAGCGATGATGTGGCGGATGTAGCTGTGCTGGTTGTGGCTGGCGATAACGCGGACATCGTTCTCAGCACCCCTGACCTTCTCAGTGGGCTCGCCACGAACGCGGCGGTAGTCCTTGGTAGATGGGCGAGTAGACATCTTTTTCTTTTTGATGTGGTAGTGGTGGCTAATGCTAAAAGCGCCTTGCTTGATACTTAGTTTTATATAGCGACTGGACAAAATAATATACATGAGAGAGAGAAAATGATGTCAGGGATTATAGAAAAGAAAAAGATAAACTTCGCATCAAATAAAAAAAATTCCTCTCGAAAAATAAAGCAGCTCCCACAAGTAAAAAGGGGAAAAAAAAAAAACGGGCAGGCTGCTCATCCGTTCAAGTGACAACAAGCGCACGCGCTTTATGTCTGCTTATGCCTCTTCTTGCTTTTTCTCTTTCATTTCTACACAAACAAACTACGTCCGCTACCAAGATTCAACAAAAAAAAAACGCAGGCAACTCACCCAAAACCTCACTGAGTCATGCACGCACTCAAACCATTCATGATCAACATTACACCATTGCGTTATTTCCTTTTGAATTTTGGAATATATATGTATTTATATATATTACGCACACTCTGTCTCATTTTCCTTTTCAAGAAAACTATCACTCCTTCAGCATTACAGTATATATATACTCTGTTTGTGTACGATAAAGCGTTGAAAAAAAAATATATCACCACACTCTCGAGGCCAGCTTTCACTGAGTGAGCACTGCACACACATATTTGTTGTGTGTGTGTATGCTTTTTTTTTCCTTTTTCTTCCTCATCTTCTTCTGTGCGTATCCTAAGAAAAGCGAGCGTGACTAAAAACCTCCGGTGGAGTCTGTAACAATGTGGTAACTGCAACTGGTAACAGTAATAAGGAAAATAAATTAATAGTAGTAGTAGTAGTAGTAGTCAAAAAAAAAGCAAGAAAAAAATTATATAAATAGTACAATAGAAAAGAAGCACATAAGACGCAAAGATATAATGCTTCATGTATCTCCATTTTTTCGTCCTCTTCATCTTATTTGCACCTCAGACAACTGTTCACTTTTTTTTTTGAAAAAAAAAAAAAATACACCTGTTCGCATTCAGATGGTGTATAGCTCCTCAGATGGCAATACATGGGCACCAATGCGCCTTGCTCTCTATCATAGGACCACTGCCGTCATCAAGAGCTCCTCACTCACACACACACAGACATCACATCTTGTATGTGGCGTTGAGTACGCAGTTCGCCAAAGTATGCAGTGATAAGAAAGAAGCATTCTTCTCTTTTACAAAAAAAAAGGAAAATTTTTACTCCACCTACTTCACTATTTATAGACGTAGCTGAAGCACGCACACACAAAAATAAAATATATAAACAAGCACAAATGATAAAAAAAAAAAAAAAAAGAATGTCCTTCAGCAATGTATATATATGTTATTGTTATCGATATTTGTCTTCTTTTCTGTTCTCATTGCTTCTCTTCTCTACAGCCGCCAGAGCCTTTAGAAAAGGGCCAACTTTAGCGCAAATGAAATCTGAAGAGAGAAAAAAAAAAAGAGTACTTCGAAAGCTTGTGCTTCCTCGCTGCTGTTTGTACATTTTTTCCCTTTTTCTTGTTTTCACACTACTGCTTCCTTGTGAAAGAAATCACCTTGCTCTCGGTGGCTTCATATATATAGTTTGGGGAGGGGGGGGGAACAAATATAGATATATAAATATATGGCAACGTGTTTAATCTACTTCCGGCAGGGGAGGTGGGACTCGGTTGGTTTCTTTAATGGCGCTCCCACACACACACAAAAAAAAAGGTTGTTGTTTTAGTGCTAATGCCTCAACAATGACAATGAGAAATGGAAGAAAAAAAAAAAAGAGGAACACAAAAGCAGAGAAGAGAAGAAAATGAGAAGAGCAGGAGAGAAGAAAGATACTATCATACCCTACTCCTTCGCCGCGTTAGCCACCGCATCATTCATGAGAGTCAGCTGTCGCTCAAATGCGCGCTTGTTCAATGCGCGTAGAGAGTTCATCAAGTCGTTCATAGACTGTTGATGTGCCTCCATCCATTCTGTCTGATCATTGAAGCCTTTCTTCTTTGAGTCCAGCATCGCCATAGCCACTTTGATAGCCGCACTTGACTTCTCCACGTTGGAAGATGCGTTGTCCAGATCCTGAATAATATTTGATACCCCACCTTCCCGAGAACTCCAGTATATCTTCTGTAGTGCCATGGAGCTGGTGCGAAAGGTCTGTCGTGCTTCCTTGCTATCTTCATCGTGCTCCTCAAGAATAGCTCGTTCTGTGTCAATCTCCTCCTTGGACTGGGCAAGATACGCCTTGTGCTCCTCGCGAAGGATGTTAAGGCGGTCCTCCAAAGTGCCGATGATGTTCTCCAGAGCTGTCTCGTACTGGCGGACAATCGTCTCGTTCTCCTTGGTGTCTTTGTTCGCGCTGACGCCGTTGCGCGCGCGGTTCTCCTCAACCCGATTTTCATAATCCTCGGTGAGCTTCGTATCACGGTATGCATTAAGCTGTTGCTTGAGAGCAAGCACGTTATTCTCATACGTGACAGACTCCGCCTGCCTTCCTTCCTCAGATAGCTTCAGCGCCTCTGTAAGTCGTTGAATCTCACCATGGGCCTCAGACTCTGACTCCTGAGTCTGCTGAAGCACCATCGCCATCTCCTCCATGCGGGTCATCAGTTTGGAGAACTCTTCGCTCTGGTCCATGTCAACCGTACTGCGTCCAATTCCACTCTCGCTCATGTGCTCACGAAGCTGAGCCTTGAGGTTGTCAATGATGTAGTCCTTGAGCTCAAGCTGCTCGTTATACTCCCGCTCCTTAGCTTCCTTCTCTTTCTTATTCTCCTGTATGATGGCAGCAATAAGGTCGTTGTGCCGCTGCGCTGTTTTCTCAAAACGGGCCTTCTCCTTCTTAAGGTTCTCTGCAAGCTTCTTGTTCTGCTCCTCAGATGCCTTGAAACGTTCATCACTCTTCTTACGTGTCGCCTGCTCCTTGGCAAGCTCGTTCATCAAGTCCGCTTCACGCTCCTTCGCCTTTTCGGTAAGATCCTTGATGGTGTCGTCGAGCTTCCTCTCCAGATCCCTCACCTGCTGCCCGGATTCCGCATGCAGCGCATCAAGATCACGTTTTTTTTGCGCCAACTCCTCCTCGATGTCTTTGAGCTTCTGCAGTGCCGCATCCAAGCCATCCACAGCGCCATCACGCTGGTTGTACAGGTGCCACATCTCACGGAAGGGAAACTCTTCAATTCTCTGGTCCAGCTCCTCCTGGGTGATGTCTTCATCGTGGGTGACGTGGAAGGTGACGTAGAGGCTTCCAAGACGGAGCTCAACATCGCGGATGGCGCTTGCCGGCACACACAAAGCCGCGCTGGCCTCGCAAATGAACGTCTGATGCAGCAAGTCGGGGATGGACTCCACAAGATATTTCCAGTCATCACCCTCAAACTTCTTCGTAAGGCGAGTAACGCTACTGTGCTTAACAGATTCTGAAGAGAGAGTTAAAACCTCATTGTCGCTAGTGCTCCACACGGGGTTTGTATATGCCGTAGTGGATCCCTTGTTCGCAAGTGGCATGCCAGTAGGCGCCAACACCTCCTCAGTGAACAAAAATGTAGATGCCATTGTTGTTGAACAGAAAAGTATCCTTAAGTTTTACAAAATATATTTGCTCTTTTTCTTAATATTGTTGCTGTTGATAAGCAAAAGGAAAATCAAAAGTGACTGTATGTAAAACTCTCTACTTTTTGTTCTTGATGTTGTCAATGATTGATATCTCCTTTAAAAAAAAAAAAAAATGATGGTTGGAGTAAATTTCTTTTTTTTTTTTCCTTTAAAAAAGAGCGATGACGATGAATATTGCCCGAATAAAAACTTTAAAAAGATGATCACAAGCGCTATGAGTGTTTCACTTTTCAGGAATACTTTTTTCTCTTGAATTTTTTGCTGTGAGGAGAAAAAGAAAGAGAGGGAGCTAGCTAATACTAAGCCAATGTATATAACACTATGTATATTTCATGTCGGGAGACAAACAGAAAGGAGAAAAGAGAATTTTGAAAAAAAAAAAATCATTCATTATGAACCCGCTGTGGGCATATTGGTACAGCGTTTCTTCAAGTTTCACAATTTCTGTAAAGAGAAAGAGTGGCAATAACCATACCACTCATAGTAGCGTACTGAAATCAACAAACAAAACTCGCTTCTTACAGCTGGCGATCACTATTTGTTTGTTGATATGCTAATTTATTCAATGCAACTCTCGCACACCGCGCCTTTATGTACCATTGATTTACCCAACGCCAATCTTATCGCTGTCTCATATCACAAAAAAAAAAAAAGGATCAGCAAAAAAACTTTAAAAAAGGGATACAATGTTCCAACATACTGTGTTTGTATAGGCATGGACTCTTGCATATATATATATATATATACTTTTTCTTGCCCTTCCACCACACTTAGACATAGGAACACAAAAAACAACGTTTCTTATCACAACCCCTTCCCTACTATAGCGCTCACTTTTCCGTCATCCCAACTACAACGACTTATTGGTCAAAGTCCTCATCGCACAGCACACTCATCCTCTCCCTCAGCTGCCTACACAAGGTCTGGGAGTCCTTTAACTCCTCAGCAACCCTCTGCAGTTGCGCCTTGCGCTTCAAAACAAGTGCTTTCATCCCCAGACATGATTCGCACTTGGCCACCATTAACAGAGAGTCTCCATCTGTAAGCAGGCTCCCTTGTCCCACAGCAGACATGGGTCCATCATCATCGCTTGACTCCGCCCTCACATCAACTGATACCGCAGCAGCCATCCCCGAGGGGACAGCGCCATAATCAACGGCAGAAATCCCATCAGCCTCTCCAGACACCATCACCACTCTGCTACCATCAGCAGCAAAACCACTAGCACCCTCCACCTCCAAAGAGATTCCCCTTCGGCACGCTAACTCTGCTTTCAACTCTGCTACCTCCGCAGCAGCAGCGCGAACCTCAACAGTGTGGCCAGCACAAAGCCGCTCCACCTCCGATTCCAAACGTTCAGTCGCTGCAACCGCAGCGGCAACATCATTGGACTGTGCGGCACGCAGCTGCTCCACTTCCTCCCGCAGCTTCTCTACCTCCACACACGAGACCGAAATAATTCTTTCCGCCTCAAACAGCCTAACTTCCATCGCCACTTCAACTCCATCTAGCGCCTTCACGGCAACATCCCTAGCCCTCCACGCACTATCTCTGCTTTCCTCAACCTCACAAAGCGCACTACGCAATTGAAGAACAATATTCCTCAGATCACCATTTGACCCCTTCAACTCCTCTACTCCATTCTTAAGCTCTTCACTCTCAACACGCAGCTCCTCCGCACGCCCCAAAATCTGCGCAAGTTTCACCTCCGTGTCACATTCAAACCTCTCCATCAGCTGCTGCTGACGCACCAAATCATCACGCAGCCTCTCAGCTTCGGCAGAGGCGGTGGCAGCGGCATCAGCCTTCTCCGCACGCAGCTCAACCAGCTCCTCCTGCAGCCTCTCAGCTTCGGCAGACGCGGTGGCAGCGGCACCAGCCTTCTCCGCACGCAGCTCAACCAGCTCCTCCTGCAGCCTCTCAGCTTCGGCAGACGCGGTGGCAGCGGCACCAGCCTTCTCCGCACGCAGCAGCTCCACCTCTTCGTGCAGCCTCTCAGCTTCGGCAGACGCGGTGGCAGCGGCATCAGCCTTCTCCGCACGCAGCTCAGCCAGCTCCTCATGCAGCCTCTCAGCTTCGGCAGACGCGGTGGCAGCGGCATCAGCCTTCTCCGCANCAGGGCGGCCTTCAGTGACAACTGCCCATTCATCGCCAGCAAGCACGTGCTTATGTGACGTCACAACAAGCGACGTGTCAATAGGTTTGCGTGGTGCCTGCGCATGTGAGAGGAGTGCAGTGGTGTTGGTATTGATGTTCTCGAGGTCAGAAATGTGGCGACGAAGAGCCTCTACCTCTGCCGTGTGATGTTTCTCTGCTGCTTTTGCGTTAAGAATGATGTGCTGGTTCGCTTGGCAGGAGTCGAGGAGTTGTGCGCCGCGTGCTTGGCAGAGATTCGTGCTTTCCTCAAGCAGGTGTTTTAGTTCTGTTGTCATTTCGGCCTCATGTTGCCGGGCTGTTTCAAGTGCGTGAAGAGAGGTCTGAAGTCTTTCGTTTTCGTGAGAAAGGTTTGCGTTTACTGTGCGTTGGTCACTTAGTTCTTTGAAGAGTGAGTCCACTTGAGCCTTGTGTGCGTTTGCAGTAGCGAGTGTTTCCACGTGGTTCGCCTTCTCATTTGCTAGGTCGTCTAATACTGTGGCATGCTCAGGTGTTGTGCACTGCCAAGAAACTGATTTATTTGCTTCCTCAGAATTTCTGAGCGCTTGAGTAGTTTCGTCTGTGGAGACATGCTCAATGTCACTTTTCATATCGGTGAGCTGATCAGTTAGTTTTTGGAGTTGGCGATGCAGCAATTCGCATTCAGTACTTTTCTGGATGTGTTCCTGGTGAAGATCTGTGTATGCGGCCTGGCTTGCTGCGAGTGCTTCTCGTGTGGACCTCAGCTCTTCCGCCAAAATATCAAGGTCAACATGAGTTTCCGTTGAGGCTGGCGGAACTGAGCCACAAGGAGCATTAGCATTAATAAAATTTAAGCGGGGGAACTGCCGAAGCAGCTCTGGTCGGAACAAACTACTCGACAGCTGCACCGTTTCACCTGCAAGTTCAGCACAACTCTCAACAACATCAATAATGGAGGAACGTAGGATGATCTCGCTGGATGATACCTCCAGCATTTTCATTTCTTCCATCTTCTTCTGAAGAGCAGCGCGAGCATCCTCCAGTTGTGCTTTTCGCTCTGCCTGCACAAGTTCACCATGCACTGATGGTTGCCTGCTAATACTGGAGCACCTACTTCCAAAAATCATTTCATGCCGTATCAACTCTATCTGCGCCATCGCCCACTTGAGTAGTGGTGGGAGAGCGCGAGATGTATTGAAGGCAGCTTCCTCTGAGGTAAGACTCCCATCGCCTCCATAACGTCGCATAATGTCACACATCTGTGGAATTGGAATAGTGCTGCTGTCAAATTCAGCTACTTTCCTGAGAAAGTTACTCTGGCGAAGAATGTTTTGCATTGCCGCCCACGACCGCACCCGCAAAGAAATGCCCAAAATGTCAATTACCATTTGTACTACGTGCAGCACCAATTTGGGAGGGTTTGGATAGCGAACTACTTCACGAAAGTGCACATCTTCGATGGCACTAAGATTCTTGCGCGCTGTGTCGACTTCACGTAGTAAGTGGCTCTTCTGAGATGCAAAGGGGACAACCTCTAATGAGTCCTCCAAGAAGTGCACGTCTTGCTGGCACATGTCCAGCTCAGCCTCCACCCTTGCGCGCTCCGCTTCATCATATTGAGGTACCACCAATACAAGGTGCTGATCATCTAGCAGCCTATCAACGACCCCGCACCTGGTAGACCATTTAGCGTCATCATAGTGCTCGTAGGCAACTGTACTGCCTTCGCTTATCAAAGGCCCTGTTTTCTTGATGGAGAGGCAAATTGGTGCCCAAAACGCACGATCAATGGCCTCAGGCATCAGCGCGTTTTTTTTTTTTTTAAGGTAGCTGTGTGCGCAGAGTTTCGTGTCCGTAAGGAGTCCTTCAATAAGTCACCAGTGCTGCCGCTGATAACGCTGACCTCGTTGATGTCTATACTTTCGCCCTCAACTCACCTCCACTTGTTCTGTGCCGCTCGTTCAAACAAGTAAAGAAAAGCAAAATAATATATTTGTAACAATAAATTGGATTACGGTGAG
Source organism: Sergeia podlipaevii (assembly GCA_030849805.1). Lineage (NCBI taxonomy): Eukaryota > Euglenozoa > Kinetoplastea > Trypanosomatida > Trypanosomatidae > Sergeia > Sergeia podlipaevii. The sequence continues at coordinate 45,842 of JASANZ010002144.1, forward strand.
GGAATATAGCTCAGGAGAATCACCGGTAGATAGTATACAGAACTATATCTGCAGAACAAAGCTCCACGTAAAAAAGAAAAGAATATGCAATAATGTAAAAGAGGGTCAACCACACACCTGTTGCTTACAAACAAATAGTTCTTTCACTCAAGGTGTAGTGTATGCAGGAATACACTCGTATATATGCAAAACAAAAAACTAAATGAGAACAGCAAATATAAACTAGTGTGATTCGTTCCAAGTGATGTTCTCCTGCGCTCACTAAATAATAATAAAAAATATTTTTGAAAGCTAGCAACGACTGCGCCTTTTGAGGGAAGTATAAGGGTGGATTTACGCGTTTGATTGTTTCCAAGCCTACACTCACAGCACAGCGACAAAAAAGAAGTCCTCCTACTTTTGTATATTTGCACGCACCTGCCCAGCAGTCCCTTTTGTGCAAAAAAAAAAAACTCTCTGTAAAGAAGAGAAGGTAGTCACAGACAAATCAAGACTATATTTATTTATTTTTGCGTGCGTGACTGCGTATTTCCTCCTTCTGTGGAATTTTGTATGTTCAAGAATGCCTTAACTATACCTTTCTTGACTTTGCGTCTATGCGCCGAAATTAAGTTCCTAGTTAGCGATTTTCCAATTTATCTACCGAAAGAAAGGCCAGAAGTATTTTTTAAAAAAAGGTGTCACTTCAGGTGAGTTAAAGAATAATGAAAAATAAGAAATACACTCTCCTTGCCGTTAATCTGTCAGTAACTGGATATAAGCAAGAAAGAAAAAGGTCTACCTGCAACAAAAAAATTGCAAAAAGAAAAAGAAGAACTAATATGTAGTAACACCACCTACACAAAAAGCAATAAACATAAATAGATAAATATATATATATATATATATATCACTAAAAAATTGCGTGATCGCCAACTATTTGGAGGTGAAAAGACAAAGAGAAAGAGAGAAAATTGTCATCAATGGATATAACAACAATGTGAATATCGCACGGCTCTTGTCCAACTGCCAACTCCACCAATGCAAGCAAACAACAGTGATGTATGTATACTATTGATGATCTACACAGTAATGGATTTTATACACAGTAAGAAAAAAAAAATGTTGTAGCGGATCCTCTTTTCAAAACAATGATTGCGCGTGAATGCATGCAGCCCATGTCAGGGTTTACAATGATTGATAGACGTATACACATAAACGCTGGGAATGCCGCTCTACTCCTCCGGGTCAAAAGTGTTAGAGGCAATCAGAGACGCCTCTACGCCACGAACGTACTCAGAAGCATCTTCCAACATGCCGACCAAGTACTGAGTAGCGCCAGCATTATTTTCACTTTCAGCAGAACGCTTCTGTTCATGTATTGGTTCTGCCGGTATGTTGGGCTTAGCGCGCAGCACAGCAATGACAGCCTTGCAAAGTAGCAGCTCACGGCGCGAAAGTGTAACTTGCTGTCGGAGAGCCTCTACCTCCTCCTCACGATCCATCGCGTACTGTAAGAGTGAATGTGCCTGGGTCATCAAGACATCATGCCGATTCTGCAGTTTGAGGTAGTCATCCACGGTCTCGCTTATAGACACATCAGCGTCATCAAAGGCTCCTTTAACAGTGCTCAAAGAGTCAAAGACTTGCTTCTCTCGTACTGCAGATTCCATCGCGCCACTCAGTAACTTGTTCTCCGACCTTAGTCTTTCATTCGCCCTTTCCAACTGTTTTATTGAAGAATAATTCTCACGCTCCGTGGATCCATGAAGATCAGGATTCCTTTCGCTCAGCTCTGTTGGAAATCGTGTGGATGAGGCCTTCTGCTGCAAGTGCGCATGTGTTGGTGGAGGCGTGGCTGTTGATGCTGCCGATGCCAGCCATGTTGTGGTTGATTTATTTTTAGCGGTATCAACAGCAACATTGTCGCCCATCACAGATGCTGAAAAGGAGGAAGAAGAAGAAGGAGCCTCAGCATCACAGGGATCACAAATTTTGTGTAGCCCGTTCATGTGACTATTGGAAATCGGTCGAATGATAAAAAGGTTTCTTGATAGCCCCGTATCCTTCGCAAGAAAAAGCAGATGTTCCGCAGGCACTGTCCTTGACTGGCCTGTGCGGGTATATAAATCACCTTCTTTAATTTCCTTCAGGTTCTGTTGGAGGCCGTCTCGTCGTAGTTCCGCTTTTAGCACAACATTTTTACAAGCATCTACTTGCTGTCGTAGCTCCATATCATGATTCCCAATGTACTGAGCCCGTTGAAAATCAATAAAGGCAGTAACCCACTTATGCAAAGCAGCGACTACTGTAGATTCTTTCGCTGCCAAAGCGTAAGTAAACAGTCGACTTCCTAAATACCTCTCCAAAACGCTAACATATAACTCCTCACTCATCGGACCTTCATCCAGTTTCATCAGTGAGTTGATGAGCCTTGGCTCGGAAAGTGCTCTTTTCACCGTACTCCACGCCATAACTGTGGTCGAGTTACGCATAATGGAAGCAACTGCTGAGCATACAAGTCGCGCTGACTCGCCCAGGGTATCCAGGCCACAAATGCGTACTAACTCCTGCTGATCCACAGTGCTAAGACGTTTTTTTGCATATTGGAGAAGAGTTTTCTCAAGCACTGTTGTTTTTTTTCCCGACTTACACTCATCCTGTTGAACACGAAGTTTTGCCAGTTTCAGTTTCATGGAGCTAATAACTGATTCTTCCGCACCAATACGCTGTTCTGTCTGCGAAACAGCATCACTGATGTCAAGCACGCGAGAATAATCGATGATGCGAACGTGCTTACCTTCTACGTTCACAACCAATCCATAGGCTACATCAGAGTCGTCTGGGCCCTTATATGCGACGGTCTTATCTAAAAACTCACAGTTAGTAAGAGTTTCTTTCGGCATTGCGGCGCGGGACCCAGTCCTTAACGCTGGCAGTACCAAGGAGAAAATATGGCAAATGTACAGAAGCGAACGCGTGTGTGAATGATACAAGATACCTTTTTTTGCTGTTTCGTTTCTCCTTTAAATAGTTCCCTGAGCAGAACCCCTACGTAAGATTTACAAACATAAAAAGAGAAAAAAGAGAAAAAGGATAGAAATTTTAGGGAAAATATCTGAAAATGTGTGTCAACAACAAACATAAAGATGAGCGGCATCACCAACCATTCGTGAATGCTCATTGTAATGGTCAAAAGTCGATTGGCTGAATAGAAAACTCAGCGCTTTCAATGCTAAAATGATAACAAAACTTCTAATATATGAAACAGAAATACACAATATGACAAAAAAAGCATATAAAAAAATGGTTCATATACGTAAGCAATATATAACTACAGTGTTGTGTATTGATGGTAATTTTCTTACCAACGATAGTACAGTTGAGAATTTTCATTCTCACTGCACGATCATCATCTTTTTCTATTTGAAAGGGGGTAGGGAAAAAATGGGTGCGTGTGGCAGCTCCTGAAGAGCAACAACAACGAAAAACCATCGGAAACGATAAAAAAAAAACTATGATCACGTACTGATAATAAGATGCGGGGCACACTCTACGGAAAAAAAACTATCCTTTCACACTCTATTCGATCATCACTATGTTTGAGGACACTTGCCATTCTCCTTGACTCTACATAAATGGGTACCGGTATCACAAGTAGAAAATAAAAACTGGCAAAAACTGTGTAAAGGAACCTTGGGAGTGAAAAAAATCTACACGCCAAAAAAAACACCTCACTGAATGTTTTTTGACGTTCATATAAGCGCACATATTGGAGAGTGCCGTATTATTGCTATTTTCAAAACCTCAACGATGACAGTGAGAAAACTTCAAAACAATCTTTTTTTCTGGTAGAATAGGAAAACTTATCCCTGCAACGAGCCAAAAACATATATAGGTAGTGTGTCATTAATATAATGCAGCCGACGCCATGTACACGTCAACAGCGTGCAGCTTCTCGCGAGCGCTGTTCTCAAACTTGGTGGCCAACTCGTTAAAACGAAGGTTTTCATCCTCAATGTCGTGCTCTGTAGGGACAGTCATCTTACCAAAATCATCGGTTTGCAGAATCACTTCAACCTGCGCAGACCTCCTGCCGTCCCGCGTTCCAGGGTCCTGAACCACAGGAGCAATACGCTGCCGAGCAACACCACGGTGAAGCGTAGCCATAGAAAAGCAAGCGTCGCCAATGTGATAATCCTTTGAACTACTCTTTGGCTTGTAAAAAACATGAAGAGTAATCACATCCTGATCTGGCTGCGCAAGGTAAAAAACAAACGTTTCATCAAAGCGAACAACAGAGGACAGTTCCTTCACAGATGTTTTGTACTTTTCCTTAATAGACTTCAGTTTAATAACGATATACCCTGGCTCAGTGATCGGCCGACCATTGCGAAGAACATCACATAGTTCAACAACCGTCACGCCTAGATGGGCTCCTTCAGGAATGGCATTGCGCTTCCGCTCATCCGAGGAACGAATGGAAAGCTGTGAAACGTCTGGAGTCAGGCGACGTGCACTGACACGCGGAGAGCGTTGGATGGCACGAGGAGTGTTGCTGCGGCGTGGCGAATCGCGCGGCATGGCGTTCTGCCTCCTTAACCGTTCATTTTCGTTTTTCATCTCATCGATCCTCTTATTCATATCGGTAAGATCTTCATTGTGCTTCTGTGCCATGTCCCGGTTCCCTGCCTCTAAGTCGCGCAACTTCTGTTTCAAGACCTCGGCTTCTTTATTGAGCTGCTTCCCGTCGCCAGCCTTGTCCTTTAGTTGCCTCTTCAGATCATCCTTCTCCGCTTCAGCAAATCGGATGCGCTTCTTCAGATCATCAATCTGGTCGTCCTTGTCTTTGTTTATGTTGTTCAACGCATCTCTGTGTCGGTTAACATCATCTAAATCTGCCTGTCCATCACGAAGACGGTCCTCAGCTTCGGTTAGCGCTCGTTGTAGCCTCGCAATTTCATCATCCTTCATTGCATCATGGTTTGCCAGCGCTGCACCCTGAAATCTCGCCTTTCTTAACTGGCGCTTAGCGTCATCATCACTTGCCCAAGCTGCCTCAAGTAAGCGCATAACATCTTCAATAGAATCACGCCTCTCCTTTGCCAACCTCATAACGCCATCAGCGTCGTTGACGAGAATCACCGCATTTCCGTCGGCCTCTCCGGCATGCTGACGAGCAGAGGCATTTTCTTCCAGCAGCTCATCAATCTGCGACTGAAGTTCTTTGACACGAATGTTATTGATAGTGTCGCGCTGCTCCTGAGAAGCGTGAACTGCATTGAGGTCGTTCTGAAGCTCACGAATCTTCTTCTTAAGTGCGGGATTTTCATCCTTTTGTGATGTTTCGTTATAATCCTTTCCTGGAGAATGCGCAGAACGGTTGAGAGGTAGTGAAGCAGTTGCAGGGGAAGTAGGTGCAGATGCACGTCGCGCAGCAGCTAATTTCACCTCTAACTCACGACAGCGCACATCCTTTTCTTCTTTCTCTGACTGTAGGTGGAGGCAATTTGACTTGCACTTATCCAGTTGGTCACGAATCGATTCGTTCTCCTTCATTGCAGTGTCGTACTGTTGACCCAAACGACGAAATGCCTCCTCCGTGCGGCCAAGCGTAGATGGCGCAGTCATCGTTGAAATCACGGAGTGCGCGTCGGGATCATAGCATGAATCATTATCGTCAATAATACTTGGAGATGGGAATGCGCTAAGAGCACGCCTTTCCTTTTGCAACAAGGCAATTTCGTGCTTAAGGTCAGTAATTTGCCCCTGTAAAGTCCTGAAAATCTCCTTGTCGTTGCGTGTCTCGCGTGCCTCGCGTGCACTCTCCCCTTCGTATTTGAGAGCCTCCATCTCGTTCCGCAATTTCACCTCATTTTCCCGCGTCTCCCTCTCCTTTGTGTTGAGACGCTCCTGAGACTCTTTCAGCTTGCGCTCCAGTTCCTGAACTTCCTCTTTTAGCAATATCACTTGCAAAGGCTCGTTGTTGCTTCGCTCCTTGCCACGGTAGTCTTTGCAGGCATTTATGCCATCCATGCGCTTGATAATGGTGTGCTGTTCGTCGGCCTGGCGTGCATACTGCTCTTTTTCCTGTTCCCAAAGGTCTCTTGCGACCTTCATTGTCTCTTCATCATCCTCCACACGCCTCTGCAGCTCAATACACTGGCGACGCGCGCTTTCCAACTCCCTCGACAGACGTTCCTTTTCTTTAGATAGTTTGCTACGTTCTTCTTCAACATCCCTCATTTTTTTGTCAAAGGAAACGTCATCGGCACGAGCGTTCTCGTTCATCTCCTCAATAATGGCTTTGCACTCCTCAAGCTGGATACGAAGATCGGCATTTTCCTTAATGATCTTTATCGCTTCCCTATCATCTGGAATAAACGTGCCTCGCTTATTTCCCTCTACTGCCTTTAACTGTCTGTGAAGGTTGTTGTTTTCCTCCTCCAAGATACGCGCATTTCGGTTGGCAACCTGTAGCTTTTCCCTCGCATCACTGAGCTCCTTGACTTCAGCTTTCAGATCTTTGACGCGCAACTCCAGCTCATATATTTTTAACTCCTTTTCCGGGAGTTGATTTGAGGCCCCGTAGCGGTTTCCAACAGCTGTCATCGGAGCGCTCGTTCTAAATCAAAACTGGAATGTGTTTGCTTCAGCGCAGCAACAGTAATACACTTACTAAAATGCTTTTTTTTGTGTGTAAACAAAAGAAAAAAATATATAAAGAAAAAAGAAAAGAGCGCAAAGACAATTTTAACAATTAAACAGTTTGAACACATCACAGTAGCTATCGTTCTTTTTTATATGCATATATCAATAGCACGCGTGCGCTGCACGTGCAGTTGTATACTCTTTTTAAAAAATAATTAAATTTACCACTGGGAGACGCGCACAAAAATGTCTAAACACACAAACGTATGCATGCATTCATACCACACTATGCACGTTCCATGGGATGTGTTTCAGTCAACTTGTAAGTTTCCCTCAATCATACAAAAACAAAGCAACTACAGTTTTTTACACTTCTCAGTGTACGCATGTAATCTGCTGCAAAAAAACCTGAATATAAATAGATGATATTGTAAGCCCCTCAAATTAGAATTAAATAGCGTCACCAAATGCGGGTCATCTATTCAGGTGGCATAATGCAGCTTAAAACAATGTAAGAAAATCAACTATTTCTTTTCATTAACAACAGTTACCAACTTGTATAGCACAATTAGTTGCCAAGAGCTAACTGAGGTGAAAGTGAANAAGCACCGTATATTTCTAATTGAACAATAGCTTCCGTCCAAATAAAATGAGCAAAGTCATATGATTTGCGATAAAAAATAATGCATCTCAATCGTCATACATATATACTCCTGTCAAAAAACAAGTGGGATATAAAAGCATACGTCATAGAAAAAAAAAGCATACAATCCACGGCAGGTATACCTGCCCACCAAGCCTTCCTCCGTGACACCAAAAAATATATATATCAGCCCTTCAACACAAAAAAGTAAACAACAATTAACCATAGTTAAAAGCTACAAACTTATGAACAGTAAAATCCCCACTCAACCTCCACAACAAAAATATAAGCGCATTGGCATATCTTCAGAATGCCCCCACAACAAAAAAACTTCACTACATCACAAACGATTACAAAAGCATCACTACAACAACAAACAACTCATTAAGCAAACACACGTAACACCAAAAGCCACCACCACTAACTAAAACCCAAACCGTGAAGCCCACACTCAGCGCAAAATGAATAACCAAAACTATGAAGTTCACACCGAAAAGCATTTATCTTTCCTTACTAAACTGTACAGCAACTGCATGCCACCTTTCGCCATTCCCAATAATAAAAGTATTCAAAATACAGAGCACCCCAACCAAAAGCCTTCAACTGCTAAACCCTTAACAATGCCCACCACCGCTCCTCTACTAACGTACCACCACACCTCCACGCAACACCACAATAAGCTATCCCACGTACAAACCTACTCACAAACAAACGTACCGCGCCAAAAACAAAGATGCAACCTTATCCATGAAACCCCCCAGCACACAACACCCAGCAATACCCCGAAAAAAAGCACCCCAAGACGAATTTCCCTACTTCAATGAAAAGTGACAATACAAACAAGCAAAGCAAATACCAAAACAACCATCCAAACCGCCCACCCATAC
>JASANZ010002145.1:0-54195 GCA_030849805.1 Sergeia podlipaevii
CAGCTCTCCGATGGCCACCTCCTGCGGCAGGTTTTCGAGTTCATGACGTCGTGACCGATCTGGCAAGAAGAGTGTGTACTCGTCAATAAGTTTAGCCCACTGCTGCTGCTGTTCGGTATAGGAAGAGCATCCATTGCTCTCTCCACCTCGCCAACCCCCGCACATCACCTCAAGCATGGGGAGGCCTGCCTCGACAAGGTAGCCCGGTGCGCCCAACTGCTCCGCATGTAGTGTTTTCCTATTGCGTGCTTCGCATAGCGCACGTGCCAAGCGCGCACTGGCGTCATCATCAGCGCTGAAGCCCCAAAGTGAGCGACCAACTGAGTGACAAGTATAAAATCTAGGAAATATCGCCTGTGTGCCGCGCTGATGAACAACCGTGAAGAAAGAGAAAAAGTCGATCACATCGGCGTCATGAAGAGATGTCAGCAGAGCTACATGACGCTGACAAAGAGGACCGTAGTGGCTCATGGTGTCAGGTATACCTTCCACTTCTGAAAGCGCTTCTCCGACCCGACCAACAGCGGTGCGTGATGATGTGCAGAGGCAGCTATCCATGGTGAGTGCTATCTCTCCAGTAGTGCCATAATTAGAAAGAAAGGACCATACAAACTGCAACGTCCACAGTATCCTGCAGTACTGCTTCCTTGTGCACTTAGTATACGACCCTCCATTGGCTATTGCATGCCCGTTGCGGTACTGGCCAGTGTTGTTATCAGTCACCTGCAAGCTAAGGTTCATAGGAGAAGGGACAAAGAGAGGGAGAGAAAATAAGTTATGTTTGTGTGAAGAAAAATGTGTCTTGTAATTCAGCTATTTGTACTCGGTCCTAAGCCAATGACATCATGGACTGCAGTTTATAATTGCAACGAGTCATTGATTATTATTATTATTATTATTTTTTGTAAGAGATGATAGACACGTGAGGGGTAATGAGAAGGACGGAACTTGAGGAGAGAATGAGTAAAACGCATGAGACACAAAGAGAAAAGGGAGTTGGGTAACTGGCAAGAGCATCACTCGGTGCTGTAAAATGATTACAATAATAGTAGTAATGAATGTAATAAAAATATTGTGTTCAGTTAATCTTTTTCTGTATATAAACGTGTATGTGATGAATCTTCCCAAACAAAACCAAAAACAGCAACAACAGCAGAGTGAGTGACAAAGAAAAAGGCTTTCACAGCACACAATCTCACGCGCGCATACAAACATGTAAGTAGACACAGCGCACGCTCTGAATGTGTTCTTACTAGTGATGCCCAGTGGCCTCTATTCTTTCTCATATTGAAGGAAAGTATGACTTACTCCCTCTTCACCGCCACGATGCACTTGTTCTTTGGGGTCACACAGCTCGGGACGTATTGCACCACAGAGGCTTCGTATCCACGTGAGCGTAGCCACTCCACGCGACCGTAGTTGATGGCCGCCTCCACAAGTTGGGCAATGGCGTGGGTATAGGGCACGAGATGGGCGACACTGCGAGGTTTCGGTCGGTGCGGCACCATTGCCTCCGCAGTGGCGCTAGTGATAATGTGTGAGAAGTCAGCTACGGCACTATCGCATTGGCAGTATCCTGATTTCTCAGGAAAACGTGAAGATACAGCGCCGCCGCATATAGAACGATTGCCTGATGTTGTCTGTTGCGCAGTGGACGGGCGGTAGTACCGTTGATCTTCCTGAATGCGCTGATAGAGAGACAAGTTCCAGTCTGTGAGGCGGCTCATGCGACTCAGCGCGCACTGGCCATGTACTTGAAGAAGCTCGCCCATCATACGTTGATTACAGTAAGCGCTGTAGTCAATCTTATTGAAGCAACACGGCACCAGCACCATGACGCGAGGGAGGGCATTCTGCGCGTCCAGGTGCGCAAGACACTCATCAATGCCGGACCCACAAAGGTGCTTGGCAATAAACGCAGTCCGCTGAGGGTCCACCGCAATGTCAGTGGCCCAATCCAATTCCTTCATGAAGGCGACACGCCTGCTTGTATGAAAGCGTAGGGTCTTCCTGGATCTTACCCTGTTCACTGTATTGAGGCGATAGTAGGGCAAGCAATCAATGGAGTGAACTGGAAAACGAGGATCGATGACAAGGCTATCGCAGCCAAGACGCTCTCCTACTTGAGCAGCGAGGATCCCATTGCCGCCTCCTACATCCACGACACACTCTAGCTGGAAGTCTCGGGAGACCTTAGTGGACCGAAGACGTTCTACGCAACTCTCCAGCAGCTCTCCGATGGCTACCTCCTGCGGCAGGTTTTCGAGTTCATGATGCCACGATCGATCTGGCAAGAAGAGTGTGTACTCGTCAATAAGTTTAGCCCACTGCTGCTGTTGTTGGGTATAGGAAGAGCATCCATTGCTCTCTCCACCTCGCCAACCCCCGCACATCACCTCAAGCATGGGGAGGCCTGCTTCATACCTCACATCCTTTGACTCCACGCCGGTGCCAGCCTTGGCGGCCTTCTCTCGTTTTAGTCGATCCTCCCTGGCGGCAAGCAACCCGCGCGTGTACTGGGCTACCAGCTCTAATGTCCACAGTTCCTGTTGCTGCGGTAGAAGCGGCGCAGCTAGAGCGCCCGAGTGCGCACTTGACAGTAAATTAGCAAGGAGCTGCGCAGAGAGCGTTGTGCGGAGGCTACGGAGGTGATCCAAGTGCAGCGGTCCCTCGTGATGAAGTGAGGGGGGCACTCCCTCTGTGGCCACTAGAAAAGGGGTAGCTGCCTCACGCAGCGTCCTGACGAGTGTGTGGGCTTCACTGGTGTCACTGCTAGACACAAAGCAACGCGGGTGTGTGAGCAAAGGCCGGAGCGCCTGGGTAGCAGCCCTCGCACTGCTGTACGGGTGCTTGCGGACTGTGAGGTGCTCTGTGCGCTGTACTATAGTTGCGGAGGATACACTGGTGGCAGCGCGGCGCTCTCGCTTTCTTAGTGCCGAGGCAAAAAGAATGCGGGTGAGGCCATGCATGGAGTGTCCTGACGGCTAAGTACTCACAGGTTGTGCTTCTCAAAGAAGAGAAAATAATAATGATACACATACAGATGCATAAAGAAAGACAGAGAGAGAGAGAGAAATATATGTGCAAAACGATGATTCAGAATGGAAAGCAACAACAGAAAAAAAGAAATGCAAATCGGATGCTCGCGTTGTCGAGAGTTCCCATTTGCAAGGCATACAAATGCGTGGGTTTATATCCACACAACTCAGAAGTCTCGACAAAATAGAAATAATAAAAATGATATTTTTGTACATTCCTTTTATAAGAAATAGATGCACATCGTGGCGGCGTATTCACAAACGTATGCGCACACATGAGTGCCGCGCTGGTAGCAGGCGGCATCCCAACATTAAGTTATACAAAAGCTCAACCTTCATTTTTCCTCACTCATCCACTCTCCCTCCACTCTCTCTCTCTCCTCTCTCTATAAATGCAGACACGCCAGCACATACAAAATGTACAACTATGCACCGTCGTGCTGCAGCTGCACAAGCGTTTCCTTATGCTTGGCAAGCTGCTGCAGGAGGTCAGCGCGCCGCTGCGAGTCGCTAGTGTAAAGCAGCTCTCCCGCCGCCTTCTCCACTTCTTTACTAATCTTCAGAATAGAAGCGTTGATGTTCGTGCGCTTCCGCCCGGGCCCGGCACCTGGCCCCTTGGTGAGCTGCGGCTGTGACTGCGCATTAGACCCAGAGGCCCCTCCTCCTTCGTGCTTTGCGTACTTCATCGCTGGCGCGTACACGGTCGCTCCATCGCTGCGCGCACGATCCATGGCGGTGTCGAGCGTGATGTCATCCACGCCATCAAAGAAGTCAGCACGGCGACTAAGAATACCAGAGCGCTGCACTCCTTGGATGAGAGGGTCATGCTCGGCGGCCTCCAACTCGAGGCTGCCACGCTCCTCGGAGATGGCAAGCTGTTCACGAAGGTCTTCCAGCATACGATTCGCCGCCTTTGGAAGTGTTGGGCCATGATGCATGATGAGAGCGCGGCAGAGACTGCGATACGCAGCTAGCTCCTCTTCGCGGGCTACCTTGTACACATCGTATGCTTCGATGGAGACAAGACCTGCTCCTTGAGCTTTCTGAGCATCCTCCAAGGCGGCGTACACCGCACAGGCACTAGAATCGCCGGACATGGTTCTTCTTTTTTTTCTTTCCTCTTTCCTATGATCTATATGTGTGGAGAACTAATAAAAAAATAATAATTTCAAAATGCTACAGAAAAGTCTGCAGCTTACAAGACGCGGTGCTCTATTATCTAGATAGCTATGTAGCAAGGTACTGCTGCAGTGCTTCCCGTACTGTCGAGTGTAGTTTCTGTAAGGCAGATAGATCACACTGCAGAGAGTTGAAATCTCCCTCTTTGATAACCTCTAACACAATACACACACCGGCGAAAGGCAGGTATGTAGGTAGGTAGGAAGATTGGTACACCTCGCCTATGAATTATATTATGTGCGACACCTGAAGATAAATAATAAAAGGAAAGAGATATTACCCGGCGAAAATATATAAATTCAAAAGACAAACCAATTATCGTACGCAAGATTTTATAAAAAATAAAAGTAAATAAACGCTATTGTGTATTCAAGAAGTTCGTTTTGTTGCAACAGCTTCTGTACGCATCTGCAATGCAGTGTCCCTTGTCCTGTTGGATTTTTTTCTTGTTGTTGTTGCACACACTTACTATCCTTCCTTCTACCTCACGCATATAGATACACACACGGACTTCACGTGTGTATGTGTATATATATATATTAATGTGTGTTTACGTGAGGCTACTTCTTCGTAAATAGTGTACACAACAAGTTCAGAAGCAGTTGCAGAAACAGAGATACTATTAGTTAATAACCATTTACTTGTTTCGTATCCTTTACAATAATAATAATAATAATAATAATGAGACAATATCAGTGTTGTGAGGATTTAATGTTTTCCCTCCCCTCCACACATGCACTCTCTACTTCTCTCGCCTATATGAAGATCACACTCGCCTGCCACCGGCGCAAACACATGCATGCATGCATCCAAATCGTAAACGCACAGAAAGTGAAAAAGGCTTTAACAAATAGGTGCCTCACTTAACTTTAAATAAGTGTTAATCTAAAGGTAATAGTAACACTCGATAACAGTGGAATAGAGAGGGAGAGATAGAGATAGAGAGGGAGAAGCATCCTTCCCCTCTTTGTTCGTTTTTTGCGACCACTCCTTTTCCTCCCGCACTCTTTCTTTCTCTCTCTCTCTTTTCCTCTCCTCTCCCTCCACCCCCCCCCCTCTAATGCACTAAAGCGACCGTGCGCGTTTCCTACTCCGCCAACTCCGGTATCTCCAGCTTCACCGCTACCGTGCCATCCAGCACGTCTCTGAAGAAATCATCCATAGAAACAGCATCCGACTTGATGGCGGCCAGCATTTTCTGTTTGCGAACCGCCACCACCGTGATGCCGCGCTCCCCCGCAGGCACGCTGTCGCCCACTGCTGCCTGCGGCTTGTGCTCTGCGATCCACTCCCTCCAGCCCTTGTGCGCGGAGCCATCCAGGGCACGCATGGTAAACCGAATGTCATGCGCCACGGAAGAGAAAGGAACGTCGCCAGAGCCGGCCGGACGCCCATCCTGCACGAGAATAAGAAAGCCCTTGCTCTCCTTGGCTTCCTCAATGTCCATCTTGGTGAGCGGGGCGATCCGCGGGTGTGACCTTCTAGGCGCTGCTTTGGTGGGAGCTTGCTTGGGGGCGGCGGCGGCGTTCGAAGCAGTAGCAGCAGGGGAAGCAGCAGCGGCACCGGTTCCTGTAGATGCAGTAGCACCTTGCGCAGGGGCCGCGTCGGCGTTGGGGGCGTTCCTGTTGAAAAACTTCTTCTGCATGATAAACATGATAAGAAAGGGGGCTGTGTTGGTGATATAGGGACGTGCGTAGTTGAAGAGGGTCACGGCAGTCAAGTAGTAGCGGTGGATCTGAGACATGGGAAATTCTGAAGGGACAAAATACGCAGAAAAGGACTCCATAAGCACCACCACCCCCGCGGTGCGAACACCTTCAAGGACGTCAGCAAGAGCGCCGTGGATATCGGTAGATGTGATTTCATTTGGCTCCTTGTCCTCGAGCTCCACCAGGCGGAACATCTCGCTTTCCTTTCCGTCAGCAAATGCGACAAGAAGTGGCCCTGTAGCCTTGCTCGTACGAGGGGTGCTATCCTCCATAAGAGACCTCAGCCTTGGGTTTTCATTGAGGCATACATAGCCAGTCTGAAAAGAGAAGAAGTTCTTGTGCATCAGCTCTACCATCGCAGCATCAGGGGACTGCGTGCAGTCTGGGCGTACCCACAGCAGGCAATTCTTCTTGCACACGTCGTAGTGCGCCATCATGTCCACATACGCAATACCCTCCATGCCGGGATATCGCACAGGGAGCAGGCCCTCGACGAACTGCGCTGCCTTGGCGTACGTGAGAGAGCCCGTGGTGCCGATCTGAATATGGGCACAGCTGTGTGCTTCACCGTCGTTCGATTCATCGCCCGCCTCTTGCTCGCCCTTTGGCAGAGGCTCAGTGGACACCACCACAAACTCAGGCATTGGCACCGCCTCCCCAAAGCGGTCCTTCGCCTCCACGTTCATGTCGCAGTACTCTTCCACAAACTCAAGCAGCGCGCCACGCTCGATGCTTCGGACCTCCACCTGATTATTGCGCAGCTGCACCGCGACCGGGACGGACTCGGCGTTGATGCTTGGAAAGAGCACACGCACTGGCTTGTTAGCTGGGCGGGCAGCCTTCAGAAAGTTGACAATGTCCGTTACCCCCTTTACTTCAAGGGAGGTCTCCTGCTTGTACACCTCGTAGAAGAAGTTCATGACAAAGTCGAGTACTGCCTGGAAGATACGGCGCTCACTGCGCGACTGAAGCACCTCCTTGAGGCCATGAAGATTCCACACCTCGCCGTCAATGATAGCAAAAACAGATGGATCGCTCGCGTGAAAACGCACCTTGGCCTCCTCGAGCATCGCCTCGCCTTCCTCGGACTTGCCTTCGATACGGTACATTTCTAAGATGCCGGCTTCCACCAAGCCAGAGTGAAACAGCGTCTCCCACGCGTTAGAGAAGAGCCGGCACGATGTACATGCGTCATCGTACACCTGAACAAGAAACACACGCGGTCCTCTGAAGCGCAAGATGCGCCGGAGGATTTCCACATCGTCGATGGTGCTGGTCTTGGAAAAGATAGGAGAGCGCTGGTGAAAATGCTCAAAGAGTTGTTGTGCGGTGTAGTCCTTTGGATCAGGAGCCTCGCCGGGGATGATACCGGCCTCGTCGTAGTCCTGTCGCTTCACGTCGTCAGAGAGGACCTCGTACGCGCGCAGTATCTTCGCCATCATCGTCTTGGCTGTCTCCTTTTCTTCGTAAGACTCCTTCAAGTCAGGGTGATGCTGGCGCGTCAACTTCCTGAAGGTGCGGCGAATGGTTTCCTTGCTTGCGCTGGGATCCACACCGAGGTCCTCGTAGAGCTTCTTGTGCGCGACGGCATCGGCAACATTCGAGCTGACAAGTAGAAGAACCGCCACCAATACAGTGGTGAGCGCCACTGCCTTTCGTGCTTGGGTCATATCGTAGATAACCCAGTTTGAACTCCTCTTTATTTCCCTTGCTGAGGAGTGGTGAAGTTGTAATTCTTATTGCGTAGTGTTAACTATGTATGTCGGCTTGTGCTTGAATGAATGCAAGTGAAGAACGAAAGATTGGAATATGAACTTGTGGTACAGCAGATGGCAAGTATATATATATATATATATAAACGATAAGAAGATGAAAAGAAAGTGAGTTGTAAGCATTAAAAAAAAAAAAAGCAAAACCACACTACTAAAGCGGCATCGGCTATACAACACAGATTCCAGAACATGTGACAGCAGAAAGAGCCTCTCTTTCTTCATTATGGAAAGTGTATTTCTTCTGTGGATTAATAAAGTATATATAAATATAAATATAAATATATATGTATCAGACACTATAAAAAAGAGTTTTAAAATACACTAGTGTGAATGAGAAGAGATGTACTTCCTAGACAATCCAGCATGCACAGATGTCATGCCGAGGCTGCAGTCCCTTAACTTGTAAGGAGGATACTGCATGGCAGAGAATTACTTACAGGGTGAAAACGAGCTGTGAAGAAGCATATAAGGAAATGCCCCTTGTAATATATTAAATAAAAGAAGAAAAAAACATAGAAAAGAAAAAAAGCAAATCTGGCGGAGATTGTGATACTCGGAGAATGTCTCTGAAGAAAAAGTTATAGAGATAAAAAAAGAAATGAAATTGGTGATGATAAAAAACGAGTGCCTCACTCCTCATCCAGTGGCAGCTCGCTTTGCAAAAGAGTCACTTCACGACTTACATCCTCCAAAATTCGGCTGAACTCAGCATCCTCTTGCTGATACGCCACAGTAGCTACCTTCAGCTTCGCCACCACGGCTGAAAGAACGTCCGGGGACACCGCGGCCAGCGCGGGCTCAGCGGAAACAATGGCGCTACAACAGCTGAGAGGAGTACCTTCGCTGCTCTCACAGAACTGCTGGTGCTGCTCTGGCTCTTCGCCTCCCTCCCGCAGGGCATCAAGCACGGCATGCACACGGGGTTCATCCCAGTCCATGTACGTTTCACTGGGCATGAGCGCAGTGTCATTGCCAGACTCGGAGGTGGCAGTCACAGCGTCAAGAGAGAGCGCCTGCTGCTCCATACTGTTAAGTTGTGCATCATCGGGGGGTGTAGCACTCAGCAGCAGCAACTGCTGCAACGAGTCTCCCTCCGCACACCCCGCCTCTCTATCAAAAATGGCTCGCATTGCACTAATGCAATCGGTCAGTTGGGACAATGCCTTGATCTTGGCAGCACGCAGTGCTTCAGCGACACCTATCCTTGCCTCTGCTGCTGCCAAGTCTGTTTCTCGCGCTACGAGGCTTGCAATCAGTCCCTGAACACGCGCCGCGTACGCAGCCACACAGGCAGCCTCTTGTTCCATTGCTTCTCGCAGTCGCTGCTCAGTGGCGTGTGTGGCGTCTTGTGCTGCATCTTCCTGTGCACCAACCTCGCAGCAGGCCTGCATCTGCGCTACGGAGGCGGCCATCGCGCTGTGCCAGGCGGCACCATAGCTGTCCAGCTCCGCTTCCAGCATACACGCTCGCTCCCGCGTTTCACCAAGCAACTCCGCCACAGATGCACACACTCCCTCCTGGGCAGTGATCTCAGCGGTAGCACACGTGATGTGGTCTTGCAGATGTCGCAGCTGTCGTCTCGTGCGATCACACTCGCGCATCCATCGAGCAGTGTTTGCCACGTTGGCGGTGGCTGCTGCCTCTTCTTCTTCTTCTTCTTCCCCTTTCTTGTCTCTTCCATCAGAAAGAAGGTGGCGCCACTGCTCCTGCACTGTCTTGAGGGCGGCCGCATCCACCGCCGCGCTGCACACACCAGCAGCTTCACACTGAGCGGAAAGCGAGACGTCGGCAGCGAGCAGGCCATCAAGGTCGTCCTGCCAGCGTCGTATCACCGCAACGACCTTTGACTCCCACGCAGTACATCTGTCTTCTTCTGTGCTCCTCTGCTGTTGGGAGGTCTTGTCGGCGTCATCACTTTCACCGTTGCAGCACTCGTGTGTAGCGGCTTCAGTCTCTGCATCACTGATTGAGGTTTCCACGCCTAGTGAGACAATAGAGGCAAGTTCGTTCACACGAGAGCCTCCGTCGTTGACTTCGCAAAGAAGCGGGGCCGCTGTGTCCCCCTCAAGGATGCCAGCAGCCAACTGCCTCACACGGCTGAGGTCGGGTTGCTGAATCCACAACGCATTGCACCACACAGAGAGGATGCGCATAAACTCGTGACTCACGATGCCAGCTGTCTGCATAGAGGCCACCTTCTCCAGCACACACACAGCGCGGCGCCGCAGATCTGCGGTAGCACTTCGGAATTCTGTTGGAGAGCGATCAGAGGTCCTGCGCCGTGCCTGTTCCAACAGTTGCACCAGCTGTACGTCTGGGTGCGCTGCACGCTTCACCACGTCGAGTACCTGTGCAGCCACGCTCTCTGTTGAGGCTTGCACCTGCGTGTACACGCGGACTTCTTCGCTTGCTTGCCCAAGACCTGTGTGCAGCTGTGCTAGCGTGGCTTCCCGCGCGTGGGCGTGTTCCTCTTCTTCAGCTGACTGTGCGTCTTGTGCAGCGTGCTGGGCGTGCAGTTGAGCCGCGGCAGAGCGCACATCCGCAAGTCGTGCCTCAAGTTGAGTGGCGGAGTTCTGCAGGTGGGCGAGACGAGTAAGATCTCGAGTGCGTTGCTTGAACATAGAGAGTGCAGTGTGTCGCACTGCGTCAAAAGCGTCGTCCATCACAGTAGATGTATCTTGTCTCTGCTGCCGCTCTTCACGTTGTTGCTGTCGATCTTGGGGTAGTTGGCCGTTCTTGACCATAACGATCTGAGCGTCGTCCTCCATGCTTACTCGGCCGATAGAGCTCAGATCGTATGGGAATAAATGTAAAAAAAAATAAGTGTGTATAGAGATGTGTGATGTGAGAATATATATATATATTTCTTTTTCGGCGAATGTGAGGCTCTGAAAGAGAAAAAAAGGAGGAATGATGATGATAATAATAAAATGGATTTCGTAGCTGAGAAGAAGCAGCTACAAACAAGAAAAGGAAAAGAAGGAAGTGGCTTCCCTGCAGCTCATGAAATCCGATAATAGTGTTGCGCGAGGAAAAAAGGAGAAGAAAAAAGAAGAGAAAGAACAGAGTGCATACATGAATCTGTAGAAGTTTGAATAAAGAGGAAAGCACCAACGCTTCAGGCAGGTAACGTTAAATAGATAGTGTCTGTAGCTTTTTCTGAATCTGAACAAAAGGAATAACAGATTATACTAAGTCTTGAATGTCGATGTACGTAAGTTTAAGCAGTTTGTTAATATGTGTGAAATTGTTTAACCGGAACGGCATGTACAGACACTCCCCTCAAAAGCACTCATTAATAATATATATTTATTTATTTAAAGCTGCTGTTAGCAGGTTGCTCTTCCTCACGCCGCCGCTTCTTTTCCATCTCTTCCGCTTCAACTGTCTCCTGCAGCCGCTTGGGCAGCTTAGGGGCACGAATGCCACCTTCAACAAAAAAGCGGCCATCTTTCTTGGTCTCCTTTGCACTCCGCGCAGAAGGAGGAGGAGCAGAGGGGTCTTCGGTGTCCTCGTCGCTCCAGCAGCCCTCCATCTCCGCTTCGTCTACGTCGCTCTCTCCGCTGTGCTGAGCACTGCCCACATCCCCGCTCTCCATCTCTTTCGCACTCGACCCAGCAGCAGCCCGCTTGAGCGGGATCTCTTCTTCGCACACAAAGAAGGATCGTCTCGAGTACTGGTAGTCACTACCTGGGAAAGTTTTGTCAAACAGAATCGTAGGCCCTGTGCTGGCGGTCTTACTGGTTGTGCTGTCAAAAGCCCCGTTGGTTGCTGTGCTACCGTGAACGCGGCTCTCCAGAGCCTCCTTCTGACCTGCCTCATACATGGCACGACGCTTGGCCTCCTCCTTGCGCTGCATAAATTTCATCCCACGAAGCACCTCAAGCGTCTTTGACTTGTCCATTTTTGCTAGTACCTATACACGATACCTAGATTGTGTGTGCGTGTGTGTGTGTGTGTGTGTGTGTGTATGTTCTGCTACTGAAGAAAAAATGAAAGGGTGAAGAGGGCAAGGAATAGATGAAAGGAAAGTAGTGCTAGAGGTGAGAAATCACAAAATGCCCATCGGGAATGCGACGCACACGACAAGGCGCACTGCCCAATATGATCATTGTCCTTAGTATAATAGAGGACATCCAATAGTCCACAAGAGAGGTGTATTCACCCGTTGTCCTTCCTGTTCTCTTCTATTGTTGTTGTCGTTGTTGTTGTTGTGTGTGTCAGTTTCATAAACTGAAAGAGCCTTCTCTTTATATCGCAATGCCAAACTGAGTGTGGACTACACAAAGAATGTTACTCAGCAAACAATGATAATAAAGAAGACAAAGCGCGCCAGACCAAGAGATAGTAGGGACTTTCCTCGCTCACTCATAGTAACCTTTTCTTTCTTTTCTTTTTCGTACTCGAGTGGTAGCATTCAATGCGGCAATGTAGTTGTTCTTCTTTTTATCGCTGAGAATACGGTGAAGCGGGAGAGAAGATGATTGTACTCTAAATATATACATGCATTTAAATATATGCGCATCGCCCAAAAAGAGAGAGAGAGAGAGGGGCAATATCTTGTCCCGCTATATGCCCATCGACGCCCTCTCCGCTTTTCAGTTTTGGTCATCGCCCTCCACGATTGTGTCGCCCAGTCGCATTTTGGGCTGCACGACGCGTGGCTCCGTTGGCTGGCGGAGCGCTGCCGCTCATCGGCTGAAGCCTACCGTGCGCAGAGGGAAGCACAGCAGCAGTTGCCAAACCTCCAGCACCTGGGCCAACGTATCCCACATGATTTCCATTCATCCCTGCACCTTGCTGCTGCAGCTGCTGGTTAGTCACGTAGTTCATATCAATGAATACGTTCGGGGGGACCACGAACTCGTTGTTACGCGCCGCCTCAGCCTTCTCGCGCTCATCCGCAGTGATATCGCGGCCGTCAAGCGACACAAGGCGAGGGAAGCGCGCAATAACGGTGGTGCGGTAGTTGCTCTTGCGGGCCGCGGGATTACCCACGACGGTCACGCGCACCAGAGGACAGCCGCCAAGGTCGCCAAGAAGCAGCATAAGATCGCCGAGGCGGTTGGCGCCGAGACTGATGGATTCCAGGTACTGCAAGCGACGTACGCCCTCCACACTCCGGATAACGTTTTCGTCCGCAGAGATATTTGTCAGAAGCGGACAGCCGGAAAAGCAGTCTGCGTTGAAGCTGCGGAGTTTGTTTTGGTCGAGCACAATCTCGCGAAGATCGCGAAGATAGTCGAGGCCACGATCGAGGAACTGCAGCTCATTACCACGAAGGTTGAGAAACTTGAGATGTGGCAGTCGGAGCGCAATGTGGGCGAGATCCTGAATGTGGTTAGACTCGAGTGAGAGGGACTCCAAGGTCGGCACGCTCGCCAGCACCTCACCAACCATGCCGATCGGCGTCGTGCCAAGGCGATTGTGAGACAGGTTGAGCGCCTTAAGACGGCCGAGTGCGCGCACCCCGTCAATCTTGATGAGTGCGTTGTGGTTGAGTTTCAGGAGCTCAAGCCCGGTGAAGGCATCCAGCAGACTCACTTCACGCAGCGCGCAGTGAGAAAGGTCAACTTCCTTGAGTGTGGGCCACTGTTTCTGCGGTACGCGCGCACGCTCACTGAGCAAGTCACCGCTCATCTTCCCCGAGAACGTATCCTTCGCCTTTGAAGCCTCTGCTTGGGAAATAGGCACCCCGTCCAGCACCTTGAGGCGTTTGAAGTGATATATGAGATAAAAGCGCACTTCCTCCGTGCTTTCGCGGCTGGCACCACCGAGCGTCATGGGGTTACAGCACACATCCAGCGTGATGAGCTCCGGCAAGTCCTTGAGAGCGTAAAACTCCTTGGCTGAAGAGAGCTCGTTCTTGGCCAGATAGAGTTCCTCTAGCTTCTCACACTGAGCGAGGTGAGTGGTATCAAGGGAGTCGAGCCGGTTACCATTGACGCTAAGACTACGCAACTCCGGAAGAGCTCCGATGCCAGAGAGTGTGCTGAGCACGTTGAAGCTCGCGTTGATCTCTGTGAGATGCTTAAGCCCGCTCAGGTCTGGCAGCTCTGCTAGACAGTTGTTCTCCACGTCGAGGATGCGTAGGTTCTGTAGCTGTTGGACTGATGATATATCTGCGAGGCAGTGCCCGCGCAGAAGAAGATGCTGTAGGTTGGACAGCTGGGTCACCCACGTAACGTCTCGCATCAGGCTGTTGTGATACTGAAAAGTGCGGACGGCAGAGAGGGGGAGCGCAGACCCGGGATCATCAGATATCTCCTGCAAAGTTGCCTGCATCGCCCGCGACTTGCGTGAGGGCTCAACCCGGGCAAGGCTCCTGAGGCCACGCTCAAAGTTGCGATCCGGCGTGACGTCTGGGCTGAGCGAGAGAAGATCAAAAGCGGAGCTGAGCTGCCAGTTGTGATACGCGGTCTGCACGAGAAACTGCACAGTCACACTCGCGGCGCTGTCACTGCCATCTCTGTAGTTATTCCTCACGTTGAAGTCTAGTGTGCGGTCGTACCGTGTGCGACACAGAGAGATCTTGTTGAGTGCCTCGGTGTACACCCAGTTGAGTTGCGTAAAGTCTGGGGAGGACACAAAGAAGGAGAGAATGAGCTGCTCGGCATCCTTGGCGTCCATCAGCGGATTTTCCTCGACGGATAGTTTCTTTAACTTGGGAAAGCTGGCCGGTGCGTTCGCGAATTCGGTGGCGGTGTCGATCTGATTGAAGCTTAGGTCCAGCGTGAGAAGCTGCGACATTTTGCAGCTCTGCAGGTCGAGAGTGCGCAGGCAGTTGCCAGAGAGGTTCAGCGTCTGAAGATTTGGGGCTGCCATGACCATCGCGGTCCATGAGAACTCAGTGATGGCGTTGCTGCTCAAGTCTAGCGTAATGAGAGGTGTAAAGAGTGTGGTGCTGAATGTGCGGGGGACCACCGTTAGCTTCCGCCCTCGTAGATGACACAGCGGGAGCCCGCCGCTGGGGTTTCCAACTGCGCGCGAGTACGCCGCGACGACAGACTCCGTGAGTGGAACTGTGGATGCGGAGGATGTCTCACTACTGTCCCCGGTACTATTGTTTCCTGCACCGCTGCCGAGTACCGCTGCGGCTGGGCCTATCATTTTGTTCACGACTGCCTCGCCAGTCTCCATCGCCCGCTGCGTCTCCGCCTGCGCAAACTGATCAAACGTGCCCGCCTCACACCAGTTGAGAAAGGCAACAAAGGGGTGGCAAAAGGCCTTCATGTCATTCCAGTCACCTTTAGCAATTGTCGGTAGCTCTGCCTCTACACGCTGCCGCAGCTCCCCCGGCTTGTGGAAGAGACTAAGCGAGGCTGGCGTGGTCATGGGAGAAGCAAGCGTGTACGTGTAGTCAATAACAAACTCTGGCAGGATGAGTGCACGATCAAAGCAGTACCACACGCGCACGTTGGGATCAGGTGTTGGGGAGCGGTAAGCGGAAAACACGTCAGAGCCGTAGTCCTTACGTAACACTTTCTTATCGCTTCTAAGATAGGCCCCCGATGGTGTTGGGCTGCCGTTTGCGTTGTTGCCACTATTGCTATTGCTGGAGCCGCCATCGTTGCTGTAGCCCTGACGTGTCCCCCCAAGCGCGGCAACGCTCTTGCCTAGGAATACCCGCCATATTATTATTTGACCTGACACCGCGTTGGGATTCTCATTTACGCCAGAAAATTCCCCTCTACGGTGGCACGTATGAAGCCGCTCTTCATCCGCATAGAAGAGGCTGTTGGTGAGGGGAAGTCCCTCGGTGTTGGGTGGGATGTACGCGCGCACAGAGGGGTCCCATGACGCATCAGGAGCTGCGGTCGAGCCAGACTCCGCGCCATGAATGATGACATGTTGTAAAAGCGTGTCCTGCTCGTTGCGCTCGATAGGAACGGCAGTAAAGAGGCATACGAGGCTCTTGCGGCTGGCCTGGTCGCCAAGGTCAATGTCAAGTTCACGGACGCGATCGTCGAAGCGCAGACGGAGGCCCTTGTTGATAACGCGAAAAACACGGCTAACCTCAACCTTCTTGATCGCGGGCAAATGTGACTGCTTATAGGCTTCTTCTGTAAAGCGCGCCAAGATGAGCTCCTTGGCATTTTCGTACCATGAGTCCTTGTGCCCGACTTCCTCAAGCCGCACATTGCCGCCTGTATTGAGCTCGAGGCACAGACGTTCTCGCAACTGATTGCGTAGTGCAGCTGCAGTGAGCAGAGCTTCTGCCAAGCGGCGCAGCGCACCTTCTGCTTCTACATCACGTGTGCCCACGGCTCTATCAAGATTCTTACAGGCGTCCTCCATCTCCTGCAAAGAGGGGAGAGAACTAGTCCCCGTGTTCATAATGCTAGATTTGCCCTGGTACGTCTGGTGCTCCGCGAGAACTCCACGTAGAGTGAGAAGATAATCACCAAGATCGTGCTTTGCGTCAAGAGCCCCGCGTAGCTTTCGGCGTGCGGCTGCCTCGGCACGCTCGCGCAGCAGCCAGTAGTTTCGGTTCAAGGTTTGGATGCGCATGCTATAGTAAATGTGCTTCTTAGAGTAGATTGAGTCCGCGAGGGAGCGCTGCTCTGGCGTAATGTTGTTGTAGTCCAGTGTGTCGAGCGCATCAAGCATGTGCAGAGTGTAGGTCGTGTAGTTGTTAAGTCTGCATATAGGGTTGTCTCCAAAGAGAGGATCCGCAAACCACACGTTGCGTAGACACGGCAGTAGCTTCAGGTAGGTGACGTGATGGAAGGAGTAGAGGCGGCAACCAGAGAGATTGACATCGTGGAGGTGGGTGAGGTAGCTACCAAAGGCACCTTCAAGACTGGAAATTGGATTTCCTGAAATCCAAAGAGAACGCAGCTTGCGCACGTTTTCAAGGTGTGATACAGTGGTGATGGCATTGCGACACAGCCAAAGCTCCCGCAGGTGCTTCAGTACAGGGAGCCCGTTCATAGAGGTAATTCGATTGCCTTGGAGATATAGACGACGCAGCCGCGTCATGTTCTCAAGACCCTCAATCTTCGTGATGCAGTTGTCCGAGAGCCATAGCTCCTCGACATTGCAGAGCGGCTTGAGGTCTACCATGGTTGCGAGTGAGATGTGCATAAGCTTCAAAATTGTTAGATTGGGGAAGTAGCGTACTTCGACTACTCTTGGCACATTCAGCAGGAACATCTCCATGTACGTTAAAAGATGTGGAGAGTTGATGACTTCATCAAAACTCCAGCCGTTGTTCTCTGCCATGACCATCATCATCTCCTCTGTGTCCTTGTCTTTTAGCGCTTGTCGCACCTCCGCACACAGCACCTCCACGGCAGCAGCTGACATGGTGTTGGTCGCTGACGAGCGCCGGTTACTACTACTGGTGTCTTCCATTTAAAGTAATCCAATAAGAAACGTGCCTTTGTATGGGGTGTGTGACGCGCTTTTGTTTCTATATGTGTATAGGTTGGAATATGCTTGTACGTATAATTATGTGGGCGTGTGTGTGTGTGTAAGTTCGGGTCGGTATTTTTCTTTTGATTGATACACTGTACGCCTCTACTGCAGAAGGCGAGAGGAGTGCAACCTCGTGCCTTTGCTATTTTCTTTTCCCTTTTTTTCCCTCCCAGATACAAAGGAGAGCGTGCAGTAAATATGAGGACAACAAATCAATATATAATGATACAAAATAAAAAATAAAAAAAAACAAAAAAGAGGGGGAAGAAAATTTCAAATATTCAATCTTGTAAATAAGCGCACAAAAAAATAGATTGCGGCAGCAAGGCAAGACTGCCCTTGTGCATATTGCGTTTTTTTTTTTTGCTTTCTGTTTTGTATTTGGTAAGATGAACGGCCTCCGTAGCACATCAGAGTGCAAGTGGAAAGTTCCTTGCTACGACATGAAGCGTACAGGTAAAAGAAAAAAAAAAAAANCCCCTCGGAGCTCTTGCAGATGCCATGAAGACGGTGAGCGGGCAGCATACACAGTTGTTAAGGAAGGATGCACACTACTCTGCCAAATATCACTGTTACTACGTGCCGCACATGTGTGCTCGTTACTATGGAGCCTCAGCGCAGCGGCGGCAGCAGCAGCAGCCGTCTCGCTCTTCTTATTATTGCTCACGCCAGCAGCAGATGGAGCTACAACTGTCACCTGATGCAGGCCCGCCGCGATCAGTACATCCTCAGGGAAGAGGCTTACATTGCCCACATTTTCAGTCTTTGCTGCATACCCGCAACCATTTCTCACCACTTCGCAGCGGAGTGCGGTGCGCCAAGACAGGCGGCGAGTGACAGTGTCATACAGCATACGTGCTGCCGTGATCCCTGCGTGTGGCGCTAGCACGTACTCCCTCCCCTGCGTACCACGTAGGCCCCTGCGGCAGGTCATGACTGCCACCTCCGCGGAAGCTTCGTAGAGCGTCACTTGCGTCACAGCACTGAGATCCACTGTAAAGGTGAAGCCGGTACAAGAGACCCGCATCACAAGACGGTCCTCCATGGCTATAATGGCAATATCACGAGCACCTACTGGGCGGCACGTACTTTCAAGAATAATGATGGAGGCCCACAGGCTATGCGTGCCTCGACCGTTATATGCGGTCGGGGTAAGAGCTGTAGATGACTGGGGCTGCTGAGACATAGATCCAGATGCTATGGAAAAAAGAAAAGAAAAAAATGGGATAAATAAATAGTACAAAGTTCAAATTTCACACACAAAAACACACACAAAAAAAGAAAAAAAAGGAGATATATTATATAATTGTTAGGGCAATAAAGTAGTTGCACCATAAGTGTGAAATGTAAAAAAAGAGTCGCCTAACGCCACACGTTGGGTTTTTCCCCCCACGTGCTCTATCGCTCTGCTGCAGTACAACCCACAGAGAGCAAAGAAAGAAAGGAGAGAGAGAGAGAGAGAAAGAGAGAGCGCAAGAGGTAAATGTGTATATAAGAATAGGCAAGAAAAAAAATAAAGTAGTTGGATCGACTAGATACCTGTTTCTTTGCACAGAAGTGCGCCGCTAATTGTAGCCTTTGTTTCTCTCTTTTAAAGTAAGCAATTTATGTATAGAGTAAAGCATCATCACTGCTAACAACTGCTGGGAAACCCTGTCTCACTCCTTTTCTCTCTCTCTATCTTGCTTCTACCTATGAGCTACAGCAATGACACTCAGAGCACAAAACAGCAAAGGAAAATAATATATATATACCAACAGGGAAGCCAACCAAGACGGATAAAGAGCTTCCCCCACTGAGCCCGCCCCCCTTCACATCCTTGTACGTGAAAGTGTAAAAGAAAGAAAAAGAAATTATAACGCACGCTCACCTTCTCGCCAAGTACTACGTAGTGTCATTGCTCTTCTTGCCTGATGCAGTCTTTTTGAGTTTCCGCTTATCCTCCTTCCTTGCTCGCTTCGCTGCCTTTGCTTTGGCTTGAGCCTTCGCCTTGTCATGCGCCACGGGGTCCACCGCGCACCGTATTACCGCCGAGGCAAGCAAAAGTCCAAAGAGGGAGGGCATGTAGCTTACTGTTCCATTGATCGCCCGGTCTCTGCCGCCTGCTTCTTGGCGCTGCGGATTGAGAGGAGGGAGCCCATGCTCTGTACTATGCACGACAGTGATCACGTCAGGCCCAATGCCTCGCTTGCGCATCTCCGCTCTACATATCCGCGCAAGGCCATCCTTCTCGGTATCGTAGAGGTCGCCTATGGAGACTTGAGAAGGATCCAGGCGGCTACCAGCGCCGCATGAGGGGTACACGCGTAGGCCCAGTCGTACGCCAGCGGCAAGCAATGCGACCTTGCAGTCGACGCTATCGATGCAGTCAACCAGGAAGTCGTATTTCTGTCTCTGAAGGAGGTCCTCGGCTTCCTCAGGAAGTAAAAATGCATCCAACGCAGTGATTTGACAATGTGCGTTGATATCCCTCAGTCTGCGCGCGAGCTGTTCCACCTTGCTCTTGCCTATAGTGCTGTCTAACGCGATAAGCTGGCGATTTTTGTTGGTTGAAGAGACAACGTCGTGATCCATGATTGTGATTCGACCAATACCAGCGCGCACTAGAGCCTCCGCGCAGTGGCCGCCAACACCACCGACGCCGGCGAGAAAAACATTAGTGCCTTGAAGCGCTCGAATGCCTTTATCACCTAATAAGATTTGTGTGCGCTCATAAATGGCCGTATTAAGCGTCCCTTCCATCATAATAATTATTATTGCTACTGTTACTATTGTTGTTTGCACTTTTAGAGATCAAATAGGAAAATGGTTCACACACACAAGTAAAAATAATAATAATAATATGCTTTTGATGTGAAGCTAAACGAGTATGTAGATATATATAAACCAGTGCGTAGGCGCGTGCGGTACAACGCTGATGTCTACTAAAATTTGATCTACCAATTTCCAAAGAAAAAAAAAAACAAAGTAGGTACGCAATAGTGAAGGAAGACAAATATGTAATTTCACAGATGTCAAGTAGGGCACACATGTAAACAGAGCACATTTAACCGACTAACTGAACCGCTGCCTTGGAAGGTACATCAATATTGCTTTTGAATATTTGAACATCAAAGAAAAAAAAGAAGGGAACACACACATACACTCACAAAAGGAGGCCAAGTCGCTTGTCACGTCAGTCTCATACTCATAGTGACCGAGTGGGAGGACTCACTCAAACATTGGCGCAGCCGCGGTGGCACTGGGAGGCGGCGCACAATGAAGAGCTTCAATGCAGCTGTATACACCCAGTGAGAAAGTGCAATGGGTGGATGAATGGAAAATATCATATCCAGTAGAGCAAGCACATCAGAGCACGCCGCTGCCATGCTTTGATCATCCGTGAACGATTGCCGCCCGCGCTGTGGCCGCAGCAGCAGCGTAAAGACTCGTTCGTGCACACAGTGAGAAAGTGTTCGAGGGGCCACTTGGGAGGCATTGCATTCTTCATGGGCTATCGAGGCAGATAACCGAAGCCACTGCTGATACTGAAAGACTAAATTAACTGCACAAGAGCTACCGCCGCCGTCACCTTGAGGTGCAGCAGCAGCGTCCTCAAGAATGTCGGCAAGACAGGCAATGTGAGCCTTCCGAGTCCACAGCCGCAACCCTAAAATACCACTTTCTTCTAGCGAAGCACGTCTATCGTAGGCAGTCAGCCAGCGCAAAGCCGCTTTCGCCTCTTCAGCAGTTACCACGGGTACATCCCCGTGCATTGCGGGCGGCACCATCGACCAAGGAGCAGTGCCGCGCAGGTAAAATTCCACAGGGCCTGCCTCCTCGCCAAGAGAAACATACAAAAAGTATGACATCTGGCGCGGATGCATTGCTTCTGACGCGAGGTCAAGCAACACTTGAAAGCTGCAGCGCTCACGCAGTGCATCGACGTACTTTTCATTGCTAGGGTGCCAACTATCCTCAGACAAGAAGGGCGTACTCCACTGATCAGAAGTAACAGACTCACTCAGAGAAACTAACCGCAAAACCCCTGGCTGAACCTTCAGCACGACGCCCTGCAAAGTGGCCAGTTGTTTAAACGCCCGCAGCTCATCTTCCGCTGTCGCAGTAAGAGAGCACAACGCCAAAAGAGGTGCCCACATGGAGGAGCTATTGGGCGTGCCTGCACAGCTATTGCTTGCTAGCAGAGCCCCGTTTGCACGTTGAGTTGTGTATTCAGGAAGTTCGTACTTGCCAGCCTCTAAGGCGTCGAGTGAGTTCACTGCTGCATGTAATTGAAATGACCGCTCTGAGACTTTCCCACGATACACAAGGAGGTCCAGCAAATGCCGCGAGGTGGGGCCAAAGCATAAACCTGCCAGCTCTCTTTCTGTTGTGAGCCGATCAAAAAAAACTGGAACGAGCACAGAGGGCACATGCCGGCACACCACACGGCAGAGACTATGAGCAAGAAGCCTTACTGACTCTTGCTCCTTCACTGTGTGTCCGCTTCTTCCGCAGCTGCCCAGCATACCATCAACTTGTGAGAGGCATGAAATAACCAGCGCGTCAAGTGCCTTTAAAACATCGGCGTGAGCCAGTAAGCACAGCATACCCGCCAACACCTCTCGGAGAGTCATCTTGGAGTCGGTCGCAACCATGGCCCACATCTCATGTGGCAACAGCTGCAGCAGGCGCGTAAGCAAAGATGTGCATACTGTCGGAGCAGCGGTAGCTACCAGTGGAGCGACGCTGAGTGCATCTTGCATAGTGGAGAGGCGATGCACTATGCGGATGCAGTCTGCCAGTGTAGTTCTATAGGCAGCCCCGGAAGTACTGGGTAGCGCTTGCAGCACCGCGGTCAGTTGCTGTACGATGCCGCTACCTCCTGCAGATGATGAGGCCGCTTCGCTAACTACTGCATCACTCGTGCTGACAATGCTACTAGCAGCATTAGCACTACTGCGGGATATATGGCAAAGAAGCACTATATCCCACTGAGGCACGGCAAAGTCGTGTGTCTCCCTCACTATCTTGTCTAGCGTCACCATGGCTTCTCTTATGGGTGGAGCAGGTGCAGCGCCGCCTTCATCTACACTGAGATACTCAGAGAAGCCTTCTGCCCTGCTGGAGGACCCAAGAACAGACGAACGATGGTACTGCTTGGCTAGCCACCGCACAGCCGCCTGCCTCACTGCCAGATGCAGATGAACCCACTCCTGCACAAGCGCCTGAGCTACTAGTGGCGACACTACATACCGCACGGTATCTTCGCGATGCGGTCGCCCTGACACATCGTCGCTGCCTTCTGCAGTCTTGCTCTTGCTTTTATTAGTATTATTTGACGGTCTGGGAGACTGTAGGCAGCGCGAGAGACAGTGGTTGAGCACGCTACTACGCAACTGTGCCTGAATCGATTGGAGGTCTGAACTCTTGTCTTTTTCAACAGGTTCTGATGAACCAGTATCCTTCACAAGGTAGCCCGGGGTAGACAGGAGAGTGTGGAGACACTGAGCAGCCTGTCCGCGACGCAACGACTGGCGATTGGCGTAGCAGGCCTGAATAAAAGTATCCAGCAGGCGTTGCTGAGTAAGTACGGGTAGTGCTACCCGTGCTAGGAGATGCGTAGCCATAAAGGAGAGATGCTTCGAGGAAAGCTCCACTGCGCGAGACGCAAGCAAAGTCGAAAAAGCTTCTAGTGTTGCGGTGGCTGCAGTGGATTCGGTAGAATGGCAAGGGTAACTAAGATACACGGTGGTGAGGTGTTCTAGCATGAGTAGCAGTGCATCAGAGTGGCACTCGCGGAGAGATGAAGAGGCTACCAGAGCTTGAACAACACGATTGGGAGAACTTTTTTTTGCTCCGTCCGTCTCATGTGTTGACAACTCTGATGAAGATACAATGGTTTGATTATGTGTGGCCGCACGCACAACCTTGGCAGAAAGAGCCACCGCTGCCTCCACGTATCCGCTGCGACTGTGTACGAAGCGACTGTGGTGAACGTTAACCCAGCGAGGACCACGTAGTAGAGCTGGCACATGAAGTGTTCCCTCCACCTGCCGCAGTTGTGCTGGCGGTGCCGGCACTGACGTCATAGGTATTGGGAACTGCGGGCGAAGAGAACGCAATGACGTCTTTGCACTATTGGTGATGCCTATCGGGTGCCGTTGACGCCGCTTCAATGTGCTTGTATGAGTAATTACAATTGGTGAGACAATAGGCCATGCGAAGGAGAAGCGGCTGGCGCTGTGCATATTTGCTGCGCTGCGCTGCCACTCTAGCAGATCTGCCTCCATGCCGAATGAAATAGGAACTTCCTCCGACAAACCACTACCACAGTTACTGCTTGTGACAGCTAAGGAGTTTGTGGCGATGAAGCATCTTGTCTCTCTTGCGAGTACACAAGTGGACAGATGCATCGTAGACGGGGCCAACAGTCTCGTGTGTCCTGAGTGCCAGGAATATGCTTTGAGTGGTGTCGCTATGAGATAGGATGACGTAAAAAGACAATGCAGAAGACTAGACCTATTAACTAGCATCTCTCTTCTCTCTTTCTCTGATTAAACGAAAGGAGCTGATGAGAAGACAAATCTTTCAAAAGCGATGATAATTTACGTAACAAGAAAGTGTGAATGACTATATATTATGCTTTTCTTTCTTTAAAAAAAAAAAAAAGAGCTGCTACCACAAAGATACTGAAAAATAGGGTGACGAAAAGCCCCTCAACAGCTATATATCAATAATAATAATAATAGTAATAACAATTATAAAAGTGTGGAAAAAAAATAACAACAACAACAACAACAGCAACAGCAAGAAATGATGATATGCAAAGTCCCTCAAACCCAAATGTCTCGACGATATGCAAGAGGGAACAGGGGCAATAGAAAGAGAGAGAGAGAGAGAAAATAAAAGAGAGAAAACGCACTTATGGACTTCACTTTAACGTAATGTCCTCCCCATACGCATTGAAAAAAAGACAGGGAAGACAACAAGAACCCTACCAAATTGGGGGGAGTGAAGTAGGTGCAGCTACGTTCCCTGGTACTGCAAAAACAAAAAAAAAGTAAAGAGAGAAAAGAAGAATCACATATGAACGCATGTGAATAAAAACATGAGCGCAGAGAAAAAGATAACGTCAAAATAGTACAAAGCCTGTTTATGCGTGCACATATAGCAATAGCTGGTGTATCTTACTACTCCCAATATACCTTGTTTCCTGTTTCTTTTCTTCCTTCATTGAGAAAGAGCCATAGAAGGCATGCATAAAAGAAAAACTGTTGCTGTCGCTAGATGACATGATATGTATTGGCTAGAGTCCCCGCTCCATCACGTATGAAGAGCTCCATAGAAAAGGGTGAACGCATGTGATTCATCAGCCACTGACGGTACGCCTAAGAGGATTCGATATCCATCCCATCCAAAAAAGCAACCTCTACAGTCATGCTCTCTTTTGCTTCTTTGTATGTTGGTACCCTTTGGTTTCATCACATACACCCACACATATAGAGCCCTCTTCACTTGGTCTTCGCTTCAGACTTTGCACTTGCCTTGCTCGCCTTAACGGCTTCGACAATAGAATCTAGTTTCCCCTTCTCCGCTAGGGCCTTGAGCAGCTCCACAATCATGGGGATGTAGTTGTGGCGGCGGCGTTGGTTTTCTTCATGTCCGCGTTTGCGCTCTGCCTGAAGGTCAGCAAGCTCCTCCTGAAGTGCAGCCACCGGCTTTTCCTCAGCGCGCAGCTTGGCAATCTTGGCTTCTAGCTGCACGATAGGATCATCGACAACCGCCATAAGAGCAAAGGAGATGCGCTGCCCCTTGCCGGTAGTATCTTTCTCTGAGATCTCCGTCACAAACTTCTGCACTGTGTCCACCATGACAGACTTGTACGTCGCCTCGGTGGCGTCCGTGCAGAGCACAGGACCAGACTGCAGTCCGTCCATCTCCCAAATGGATCCATTGCGGAAGATGAATGACACGAAGTGGTACACGTCCGTCTCTGGCGGTGCGCTCGAGTCTTCCTCCTCAAATACTTGTGGGGTAGCAAAGGAGTTGTGGGCCTCACGTACTGGGGCGTAATCGCCCAACTGGGAGCCACGGAGCTCCGGGTCAAGATCCTGAGTAAAAGTAAGGAAGTTCTTCAGATCATTGCCAAGATCGATTTTATCGGGGTAGTTGCAAAGGGTGTTTATAAGGGCGAGCGAGGCGCAGGCGTCGGGAACCATCTGCTTAGCAAAGTAGAGAGGACTGTCCTGCACCACTGTACCGGATAGCGGCGCGTCATTGCTGCTCTTCCACTTGAAGAGAAAGACAAGGCCGTACACGTTCTCGTACTGTTCAAGCATCGCTGCGTCGAGGCATACAAGCTCCTCTACCGACACTCCCTTGACGCCGAAGCGCTCAATGAGCTCCGTGAAAACAGCGGGGTCGCTCTCGATACGGCACCACTTGCTGGTCATGTGTGTCTGTTTGAATGAAAGAAAATACTATGTCTTTCTTCTTCTTTTTCCTTCCTTCTTCGCTTTTTAGCTGCTCGATAAAAGACCTAGAGTAAACAACAGCAAAAATAATAATAATAATAATAATAATAATAGTAGCAACAGTAGTGCCAGAAATGTAATTGACTTCCAAAAGAGAGTTCACAGTACCTCGCGATACGTCAAAAAAAAAAATATGAGGCACAATTAGCGGTGTTTAACAGATGGTTCCTTCAGCATTGAAGTGGGGAAGAAGCAGCAAATGAGGAGAGAGAGAAAGGGAAAAGTAATAGTATCTGATTGAGAGCAAGGAGACATAACGAATGTATATCTGGCCTTCCCTGCATGTGAATGAAAGGTATGCACGGCAAACAATTGTTCATGCCTTTTTTTTATCTATATATTTTCAAAAAGGAGACGAAAATATATGCAATATCTACGTCACATTCAAAACTTTGTTGTTTACTCAATAGGAGGGCACGCAGTCCAGTGCTTCTCCAGAAAGAGTCCGCAGAAATGTACAAGTAAAATTGATCACCATGTGAATATTTTAGCTCATGGTTAATGATCTATTTCTAGCAAATCAATGTATATATAATAATATTAAAAATATTAAAAATAATAATAATTGACGCCACCCCATCAGCAAAGAACAACAAAAGGAAAAAGCAGATTACTAGGAAAGGAAAGTGTCGCAACCTTCTCGCTGGTCTTAGCGACTGGACACAATGAGTTGCAGCGACTCTAACGCGTTACGGACTTCTGCGTGGTCCACTCGCACTGCGTACGGACTTTGCTTCTCACCCTTCTTTCTACGCTGCTCTCTAAACGACCGCACAAGCGGCGTCAGCAACGCTACATACCCCGGCGCTCCAAGTAACAGTGACACTGGGTACGCTTTATCTTGACACCGCACCTCGGCAGGAAATCCACTTCCCTGCAGCTCCTGTGTCTCGACTAGTCCAAGAGTCTTTATCCAGTCTGTGGTGCCTGGCAGAAAGAGACTCTCGGGCGCTATGTTTGCTGGCCACGCCACGACTGTACTTGCTCTGGGGTCTGCCCAAAGTGGCTTGAGCATCGCTTCAATATCTCCATGCGGGCGTCTCAAGGGATCTTGCAGCACAGCGCTGAAACCGGCCAGCCCATCGAGTACAGTAACAGTGCCAGCAAAGCGCAGCGAGGCCGCAATGGTGGCTGGGAGGCCGTGCAAGATGATCCCTAGCGCCGCGTCCCTAAGGCCTGTGTTCCTGGGGTCCGCGCACGCCGCGCGCAGAATCGGATAAGCGGCTTTTGCGTAACTGCTCCACTCACCTAGTACCTTGTGCCCCACCAGCGTCGCGATCTGCACAGACCCAAGAAAGTCAGGCGCAGCTTCGGTGCCTTGCCGAGTGATCAGTCGATCCCATAGCTCCGCCAGAAGCAGCGCATCGTTGCGTAGCGCGGGTCGCTGCACGGCCACCGCGTCCATTACTGATCGAATCACCACCTGGAAAAGAAAAGGAATATCAGGAGAGATGACGCCAGGCGGCAGCAAGAGTCCAAAGTCGAAAGCGAGGAGAAGGTGATTGTGCAGAGTATTGCCGCGTTGGAACGCGGTCACGGCCTCCAGCGTCAGGAGTGCGGCAGTAGATGACACACCACTAGTGGGAGGGCCCTGAGCGATGACGCGCCACGGCACCACAGCGCTGCCGGCCTCCCGCGCCATCCGCACCTGTGCCATGCTATGCGTACACACCCGCGTCACAGCATCGCGGCCAATGAGGTCTGTAGGAGGCAGCAGATGTACCTGACCAGCGGCTTTGAGCTTTCGGACTGCAAAGAAGCGCAGTCTGGTGGTAAAGGTCTTGTCGTCCTCCAGAATTTCCTCTGTGACACTAGGTGAGTAGGAGGCGGGCACAGGAAGCTGAATGGGCTTGCCCTTCACGTAAGCTACCCCGGGGGATGCCTTGGAGGTTCCATATGAAAGAGAGGCAGCACTATTGCCATCGGCGCTAAACGGTTTGTACGAGTTGGCATCACTGAAGTAATCAGCTTGCGATGGCTTTTCCTGCTCTGCAGGCTCCTCACTGCTGCTGTGGAAGAGACGTGAGCCAGCAGATTCCCCAAATGCTCCTCCAACTGCTGCCGCTGCTGCTGCTGCTGCGGACTGAGCGCAGTTGGAGATGCTCACACGGTACTGTGAGCCTCGACCGTTCTCCACAGTGTCGTCGTCATACCCACTTACGCTAGTGCCAGAGGGTGCTGCCCTGGGGACAGGAGACATGTTCAAGTTGGTACTCAAGCGCTTGAACACGTCCTCGCTATCGTCGTCCATGTCGTTAAAAGCAGCAGATGTGCCATACTGGCGTGCCTGAGCTGCGTTGCCGTGTGGAACTGGCTGTGGCTGTGGCTGCTGATAGACCGCCGTTGCGTCGGATGGCTGCTGCACTGGTGGCGATGACGAGAACGAGTCGACGCCGCTTTAACCAGTAACATTATTCTGCGTCCTTCCTGTCAGACTCGCCTTGCGAGCGAGGAATCCTGGACCTGGACTTACAACAATGGTGCCCGCCTCAATGCACTCCCGCACTCGCCAGAGCGCTTTTCCTGAAGTCGTGTAAAGGAAGCGATACCCGCGGCCAGTGGGATCATTGTTTAATGGGATGTGTGAGGTGATGTGCTGGCATAGCTCCGCCAGCGTATCCACACTAGGAGGCACCTCAAGCTTGTATGGGCGTGTCAACTGCACATCCTGGTTGAGGTACACGACAAGGGACATGGTGCGTTGCGGACTATCAAACATTCTCCTCCAAAAGTAAAAATAAATAAAAAAATATATGCCTCTGTGATACAAGCAGGGGCCAACCAGTGTAACTAGATGTATTCACGAATAAACGTACAGAAACTAAACTGAGGAGGTAGAGAAAAATAGGAGTGAGAGATGACAAGACGAAGGAAGCAAGTGTTCCAACTTAAATAGCGATCCATTTGAAAAAACAAGAACAACAACAATGATGGTGCTTTGTGTAGAAGGAAGGAAAATTCACACATGCACTCACGTCAAGATACTAGACGCCGCTCGCAAATAATTAGTATTGTATTGACATGAAGATTAACTTTTTACAACACCAATATATATATAGACGTTTTGTGCCTATATCATTATTTTAAACTGCATTTAGTTTTGTTGCTTTTCTCCTGTTCAGTGTTGAGGACACACACACACAGAAATACAAATACACATTCCAAACACCAAACAAGTGTTAAAAACACACACACACACACACACACACACACACACATACTTCATATAAACACAATTTGTCATACTCCTTAGAATCTTCCTTAAAAAAAAAAAAGGTGACAGTGCTCCACAAATTTTTGATACGCACACTAATTTTTTTTCTTGCCATTCAGGAAGGAGTAGTAATAATAAAGATAAAACAAAGATAATAGACACCCACAATCATTCTGTGTCTTATGTAAAAAAAGAAAAAAAAGAAATGAGGGAAACAATCCTCAGAGCTAAAGCGTGCTGCAGATAGCAAACATTTTCAGTCCCCTTTATTCATCTTCTTCTTCTAAAACGCATGAAGTGCGGTAGTATCGTGAAGAAAGTCTTACTATCTGCATACACAAAGTGCCCCGGTAGCACATCCCTCCCCGCTTCTTGTTATCCCTTAAAGGCCTTCTTAATGCGCGACACTGGTGGCAAACCCTTTGTGTCTGTAACAAGTCCCTTGCGAAGTGTGTAGGTGTGCATCCACTTGCCAGCCTCCAAGTCACCAATATAGGGGCCATGACGGTGGAGCAGTAGCAAGGCCTTCTCCACAGATAGGTGCCCTCTTGGCGGCGACTGTGGCGTGGAATTCCCTGATCGCCCGCTTGCTCCTGCCGTAGGTGTGGGGCCTAACACAGCAGGTTCAAGCAGAAGATGCACAAGGACCAGCTGGCAGGCGGCCTTGTGGATCGCCCACATCTCATGCGCGGGGTAGAAGGTGGAGATGAGGTGCCAAAGGACTTCAATTACACGCAGCGCCTCGCATCCGGCGTCCTCGGCGTGCACGAGAGGGTCGGTAAGCAGCGCGGCGCCTTCTGGCCCCTCCCTTACCTTGTGTAGCTGTGAGAGCTGTGGAATATAGCTGGTGTTCAGTCCGTAAGGAGAAAACAGCTCCTTCATATCTTCGTACGACACTTGCATGCCGGCGTGCCGAAGTGGCTCCACGCACTGATGTACGAGCGTAGTCAGTGGAACACAGACAAAGTAAAGCAGCACACGGTATGCCCAATGCATGGGGTGCAGTGGCAACTCTCGCAGCCCAACCAGACGTTTCTGACACCAGTCGCCCAGCTCCTTCCCGCTTTCTAGGGTAGTACTCTCCATGAAATGTGGGACTATGACGCGCAGCTTCGCCCCACAATCCTCTGACCACGCCAGGGAAGCCCCGCAACTGGTACACGGCTTATCGATCTGCTCTGCAAGCAAAGGGTCTTCCTCAGTGCTGTCTCCGCGGAGGGGACAGTGAGTCAGTTTACCGCACTCACGACAGCGTAGCTGTTCATGTACAGCGTCAGGCGCATTGTCAGCGATGCAGCGCGGACACAGACACCAGAACAACCACGAGCGTAGGTATGTTCGCCGCTGTCCCAGACCCATCAAGAAGTGAGCATCGCTTAGGTACTTTACGTTCATGCGTTCCCCAGGCTGTACTGGACTCACCGTGATCATCGTTACCGTCTCGTCGGCGCTGTTGTACTTCATCGCGATGTTTGCCTGGCAGCTGTGGTTTGCCAATGCACAGGCACGAAAGAAGCCGGAGTGAAAGCAGTTGTATCGGCACATGAGCGAGGAGACAAGCAACTCGTTGAGTGAAGTCACGTTGACGTCTGGAAATATTTCCACCAGCGCGTCTCGCACTGTCGATTGCGTTTCGGCGTCAATTGCGTCCAAGGAGCGTGGCCATGCGCCACTAAACTGCTTCTTTAAGTGCTGCCACCGCTCGCTGTTCGTCTCCTGCTCAGGACGCAGATGCTTGGCAAAGTGCTCCACCATCTTCACTGTCGTCAGATCTCGACCCAGATTGAGGCTCTCCTCATCAAAGTTGGTTTTGTACTTCTTCTCCACAAACACCACCTCATTCGCGCCAAAAGCACGACGACTCACCATGTCGACACCACCAGCGTACTCGACGAGTTCAATGTCGTGCGATACGCGAGAAAGACCGAGAGCCTCAAAGAGGTCTCCCTCTGCCAGAGAAAGCAATTCACTCGCCTCCTTCGCGGACACTTGTCCATTCTCGCGAGCGGCACGCAGTAAGGGCCGCACATGCCTAAGGTGACACACAAAGGCATCAAATGGGTAGCCATCACGGCGCCGCGCCTCCACGAAGCGCATCCACGCCTTCAACGCCGTTTCGTCCACCTTGCATGCCTCCTGCGCTGCCTGCACGCTCTTGGAAAACTCACCAATTGACAAGTAAGCATTGGCTAAGTTTGAAAAGATCACTACCTGCAGCTTTTTACCAGACTCTATCGTTGATGCTGGCGTATTGGCTGTCTTGAGAAGTTCTGCGAGTGATGTGCCGGCGCTTATGTAATCGTCTATAGCGCCACTAACGTTTCCAGAAACAAACTTTCTGTTGCCTTCATTTTTCAATGATTCGATCGCCTCCATCACTGCAAGTTGTCTAAGCACAACCTAACAACTATATTATATATATATATATATATATATATATATATTTTAAAAAAGATGAAATCACGCTCACGGGTATGGCGCTGTAAGTCGTGTTTTTTGTATATGGTATGGGCTGAGTGTGCCAAAAGAAATATATATATATATACAGTGCCCAACTTCTCTCTCTCTCTCTATATGTATCTGGATGTAAGCTTATGACGTTTGTGGAAGTCTTTTAGAAAATGGAATCGTAGTAAACCAAATACATAACAAATGAGGAAGAGGTCAGCAAAAGTGATTTCAAGGAGGAATATGAGAAGACAATATGAGGCACAGTATTCTTTTGAGCTCTATGCATAGCAGAAAAAAAGGTCATTCCTTTTCGGAAAAAAAAATAAATCACAATATGCAAGCATATGTTTCTGTGTTGAAATAACATTGTAGGGGAGAAAGTGAAGAAAGCAAGTGCTGCGAAAAGGAGTACAGTTCCTGCCTCCAAAGAGACACTCACAAGAGATACCCTCAAGCTGCTGCCTCCGCCGCCGGGGCAGCTTGGTGCAACTTCCAAAAATGTCTGACATCTGACAAGCTGATCTTGTTCTCTGCAATGTCATGAAAAAAGTCGACAATGCTACTGCGACCAACATCTTGAAGGGCACTCCCCAATCCCATGCTGTCCAGAAATCGACGATAGTTGTTGTAAATGTAATGACTGAACACAGCAAGCTTCTTCGCTACCCGTGGAGCAGTGCTGGGTATGTCATGTGGCGTCTCCCAAGAAAAAGGAAGCCACCATCGTGACATATGTGTAGCCCCGTTTCTCTTCCACTCACTGTCTGAAGCCACCACCATCACATTAGCAGCAGCACGTGACAACAGCTTCCTCACTTCGCGCCCATGCTGAGGAGTGTGTGACTGGCTGGGCGGAGCACCAGCCTTGCACTGCGCCGACGCTGCCGCATCTGAACGAAACTGCTCCTGCGCCTCCAGTGCATCCCACAGCTTCTGCACACCTAGCGTATAGGCAGTCCTAATCGCCTGGGTATACAGCAACTTGGTACGCATTGGGCTGCGTTCACCCCCGACTACTATCACGTGATGCGTCCTGTTAAGCCACCAAAGCGTTTCATCATCTTCGCTGTCAAATTGTCCGGCTTCATCCACTTGCCTTGCATCACTGAGACCGTGGTGATGGCTCAGCGTAAGCGCAGTCCCCGCGATCAAGTGGAGGAGTACAGACGCCACACTCTTTTCCTGTTGCGGGCCTAAGACGCACATGATGCCAGGCTGCACATATGTGGCTTCACCTTCCTCGTCTTGAATAGACAGCGTCCGTGGTGGTGAAACCACTCTAAACCCATCCCAAACGCCGCTGCCATCGTCATGAAGGGCCCCATTTGAGATCCCTGAAGTGATGATGATGTCTCCTCCATCTTGAATTATAGGCACAGTGCGGGGCCGCAAAACCTCCAGCGGGGTTCCAAGTTCCAGCCAGTGTTGTACACTTGGTGATTGTGAAAGGCTTGCATTGAGCGCACGCGTCACTCGCGCAGTCGCATTTTCCATTCTGATTTGCTCCGCTATCACCCCCGCCAACGTCTCCCCTTCATCCATGCGCTCTCCAACAACTGGGTTGCCTTTGAATACATCCGCAGCGGTGATGCGTTGCAGGAACTGAGTGACTGCCGAGCATTGCCATGTCGATGGTAGCGGCAGGATCACCCATGGCGCACCACTCAGCAGCGCCAGACGAAGACCGTCCAGAAGTCGTTCTTGATATGTAGGGGTGAGGTCTGCGCTGCCTGTAAGAAAGAAAGTTTGTACCACCACAGCGACTGTAGGTGAGGCCACGTGACTTCCCTTGGATAAATAACTTGAGGGAGACAGTGACAGCTCTTCAATAAGTTTGGGATTGCCATTCTGATATATTCTTCCGCTGGCAAAGGCACGAGTGAGAATGGCAACGTCGGTTTGTCTAATGAACACCTCGTGCGTAAGTACAACGCTACAATACGATCCCAAGAGCAAACAGAACACAATACTAATGAGAAAGCGTGTTTGATCGTCCATCGCGTCTTCTCTAAAGAGAGAAGAACAAAGGAAGGGGGTATCTGTAAAAGTTTTATGATTCTGTGTGTACGATTGACTCAAATATATATATATATATATGTATATATGTTATCATCCCATTGCTAGTGTTGAAGCAATCAGATACGTACACGAGAAAATATTGGATGAAGGCAGAAGTCGCATGGCTTTCACAACAAAAGAAGTCGCACAGCAGGTAGATGCATTACATAGGTGTCAAGAAGCAATAATCAGACGGCAACAAAAGGAATGCCTGGCTATTCTCCTCGTACTATCTCGCTAACATAGATAGCATTCTTTCTTTTTTTTAAATGCATGCACACGCGTGTTCACATGATATCATAGAATTGTTGTATATATATATAACAGGCACGTAAATGCACTGTGTGTGTGTGCCTACCAAGAAGGAAGTTTCAACCCTTTCGAGACGGTATTGTCAGCAGCCTTTGCAGGGACTGGCACTATTGTGTTCACTGAAGTAATAATTTTGACTGGTGCCTGCTTGACAGGCTTTGCGTTTGTAGCCATTTTTGAGCTTACGCCTTCTTCATCATCGTCATCGTCAAAGGAGGAGCGCCGCTGCAGATTTTTCTGTGCCACTTTCCCTACTGTCATCGTAGTGGCGGCGGCAGTTGACGGCTTTTTCTTATCATGCGCTGGTGGGGAGTCCTTGCGTTTGTGTGCTTGCTTACGGCGAATGTCGTTATCGTCCGAAGAGAAGGATGCGGAGGACGTGAGAGAGACGTCCGAGGTGTCCTCAGAGTATGCAGAGCGTGCCTTGATAAATGTGCGGACAGGCTTCCTCTCCGTTACTACGACAGATGTCGTCTTCGCTGTGGTAGTCGGTACGATCTTCGTCGCCACCCCCATCCTGCCAGTGGGCTCGTCCTCGCCACTGTCACTGCTTTCATCAAAGACGTTCCGTTTCGCCTCCAACTCAGCTGGTTTCACCTCCACGTGGGGTTTAGGGGTTGACAAAGGAGTCTTGACCTTGGCTGGTTGCTGCTCCTCCAGTCCCAGCGCTGTCGCCTCGTGCTGCTTTACGCCTTGCTTACCCATTCCCGCACCAGCGCTGCGTGCATCATTGCTGTCCGACTCATCGTCACTAGAGCGCAAAGAAGAAGAGGAAGATGTTTTGTCATTCACAGCAAACGCCCTCACCTGAAATCTGGGTGAGCTGTCGGTCGTAGTAGCAGCGCTCTGCGCACCGCCAGAAGCCCTCGGCTCCTTCTTCTTCTTCTCTTCAACAGTGCTTGGTTTGCGCGTGTTACCGAGGGGAGTAGGAGGTTCAACACCACCGCGTGCATTCTCAGAAGCGGAGGCCACACTACTAGTCGGTGTGCGTTGAGAACTGTTAACTGCCGCAGGATCAGGCGTGAGTGCTGACGTGTAAGGGCTCTTTACAAAAGATGGACGATTGGAAAAGAGAGAAGGGGTGCGCGACGCCGGCATAGGTGGGTGACTCGTGACAGACGTGTTCTTCATGTGATTATTGCCGGCAGACACGATGTTCGTCACAGAGATTGCTGTTGAAGCATGAGAGCTGTCCTTATTGGAAGACTCCACAATGCTGCTGCCAGTCACGATCGCCGCCGCTGCTGCAGCCGATGGAGCATCCCCCTCGCTCCACGCATCGGCAGGTCGTGCGCCAACCTGCAGAGCCTCCTCACGCAGCTGCGAGATAGAGCGCTTGGCCGGCGCGACCGTCTCGCGCAGGTTGCCCGGGATGTACGGCAAGACAAAGTGCTCGTAGACCTGCGAAGTACTGCCCAGACTACAGGAGGGACTCATACTCACGCGGTGCTGCTGTTGCTGTTGATGTGCTGCCAGCTGAGCACGTAGACTGAGTACCACCTCATTCAACCGCTGCAGCTCCGCCTTCTTGAAGTTGCTCTGAGTAGACCACGAGAGGGCCAGGTGCTTGCTGTGGATGAGCCGCACGACTTCACTCTCGTACTCCATATAAGCCTCCTTTTTAACACAAGCGTGCAGGTACTCTCCCTCGGTGCTCTCGTACGCGGCGAGGACTCGTGTAAAGAGCCATGACAACTCGCGCGAGTTCTCCGCTGCCGCTGCTGCTGCAAACGTGGAGGACGGAGATGTGATGCTGCCAGGCGAGCCCGGTTTCTTCTGTGAGAAGGCCCTGTGAGCACTCGCAGTTCCTCTGCCCTCCTTGAGCTCCCTAAGTACCGCCTGAAGCTGATCCTCAATGTTGCGCAGGTCACCAGTAGAAACACCGCTCGTGGTGGAAAGGAGTGGGACGACAGGCTGTGGACTTATCCTGCCAGGCGAGAACGCACCCGGCGACGCCTCAGGGACAATGGCAGAGCAGACCTTGGAGGGCACCGCCTCCACCAGCTGCGCCAGATGAGCATTTTCTTGCTTCAGCAGTGAGCTCACAGCGTTGGTGAGTTGTGCTATTGCCTCAGTGCTAGCGAGGGCGGCGTCTGTTCCTCCTACCGCTGGCACAGCCACAGGCTGCACCACTGGTGCTGCTGCCGCTGCTGCTGCTGATATTAGTTTCGCGTGCTGCTGATGTTGCTGCTCGCTGTGCTGATGAGCGAGCGCTAGCTGCGACTGGGCAACATTTAGGGCATCAGTCGACGCCTTGTGCTGCTGTTCAGCTAGCATAGCACGATGCTCAGCATCCTGGCAGCGGTCCCTCCATACACGCCCCAGACGCCATAGTGCTGTTTGCGTGTGCATAAGCAAGAGTGCCTGCCGAGCCTCGCTCTCATCACCTTCCCACACCCGGCGCGCCTGGCTCTCTGCGATACAAAATCGAGCTGTATCTCGGTCTAACGTGACACCACACAGAAGTGTAACTGCCTGTGCGTGCTGTTCCTCTAAGCTCCCTAGCTCTGTTTCTAATTGTCCAATGTACTTCTGCGCCGGACCGTCTGCAGCGGCCGGGACGGCAGACACATTCCTTGGCTCAAAAAACGATTGCCCCTGTCCCTGTCGCTGTGCGCTATAGTCCGGATAGCCAGCGCTAACAATGACTGGACCACTACCAGGCTCACTCATGTACATTGACAGAGGACTCAGGATGC
Organism: Sergeia podlipaevii; assembly: GCA_030849805.1. Lineage (NCBI taxonomy): Eukaryota > Euglenozoa > Kinetoplastea > Trypanosomatida > Trypanosomatidae > Sergeia > Sergeia podlipaevii. Next base: position 36,369 of record JASANZ010002145.1, read on the forward strand.
TAGGATCTCTATATCTCGCCGCTGGCGCCACCGCCGCCGCTACAGCACTCTCCCCTGCCCCCATGCATTTGGATGTTGATGCCAGTGGAAGCGGCATCGGCGACGATGAACGTGCCACTGCTGTCTTGGAAGTGCCCTTGCTTAATAGCACTTCAAGCTTGTCCAGGTTGCTTTCATCAAAGAAAGAATCTCGAAGTGAAGCATCGACGCTACCATTGCGCATGTCATACGCACTGGGACCTTGATGGTGGCCGTAGCCACCCAGATCAGGAGTCATCATCAAGTCGCTATGAGAGTACCTATTATTTGGATTGCTGTCGCTGTGGCGCAACGGCAGAGGACCTGAACCCTGGTAGAAGAAAGGATCACCCAGCATCAGTACGTGAGGATTAAGGTAATGGCCAGCTATCTATGTATCGGAGATAATAATATTGCAAAACAAAAAGAAGAAGAAGATATGTGCGTGAATATAGAATAGTTCTCTAAGAAAAGACAAACAAAGAAACAGAACAGTAGATCTATGCGTGGAAAGGGTAAGGATGCTAGGGAACAATGACAAGTGAGTAGCGCACTCAACGAGCCTTCCTATTTAAAAAAAAAAAGCTTTGATATGACTAACCCAAAGATGAACGAGGCAGCAGTTTCGCAAAGATAAAAAAACAAAAAAAAAGATACACAGACAGAACCAACTAGGTGTCTGTGAGAAGCGATGAAACCCTGACGTAGAGTTAACTATTGTGGCGCAACCACTAAAGGAATGAGAAGCTAAAAAAAAAAAAAAAGATGTAAAAAAAAAAAGGATGGCCCACAGAGAAAAGAAAAGTGCATACATTTGGTAAAAAAAAAACATAAGTTGCAGATATGAGACTCTGAAGAAAAGGCAAGGAGAGAAAGTACACGGAAGGGTAGGTTGGGTGAAGAAAAAAAAAAGGCAAGTGACACAAGCGGATGTATATAATCTCATAAAATGCTGTTGGTGCCGCAATGCATTTCCGGTCACGTAGGTTACACACTACTGAGATACGATATATAAAGAAACACATAAAAGCGATAGTAAAATAGGAGGCCGAAAAAATTTTTGTAAAGTGAAAAAAAAAGTAGATATATGAGAGTTTTGATTATAAATGGCACAACAAGACCTCAAAAAAAAAAGAGAAAAACGTACACTCGTTTTACAAACAGGCATTTTCATACATAAAGATATATATTTTTTTTTGCTCTATTGTTACATATAAGCAAAATCATTTTGAAACAAAATAATAAAAAAAACAGAATCGCTAGCATCCACGCACGTACACGTGTACGCGCAAAGCATATTAATAAACAACACTTTCCCTATAGTTGCCTCGAACTCAATGAGTGCGTAACGTACCCATTAAATGGTCCACATTTAGTCAACATCAGGAATCGCTATCACGAACAGAATGAATCTATTCAGCAGAACACACACATATATAGAAACACGCATCGCATAGTACAAATATCTATCAAAAAAAAATTTTCAGAAAAAATGAAGGGCCAAAAGCACGAAACTAAGAAAATAACGTACGATATGTTTTGTCCGACTCTCGCACATAACAAAAGGTGTGTACTGGAGTGTACCCTCATCGCTCTATATATAGATTCCACACAGACACACACATACAGACACACGGAGAGAATAAATGTGAACAAGAGAACCTCCATCAATCGAATTGCAAAAAAAAAGTAGAAACATATTAATACTAAAAGAAGTGGAAAAAAAAAGAGATAAAACTAAATTGTGGAATGTATACTTTGATTTTAAAAAGTAAAATGTATATATATAAATAATTAAAGTGGACAGGCCTCCGAGCACACACAAGGGCGCATGCCACATGGGAAATAATAATAATAATAATAATAAAGGTGTCCTCCTGGGTGGTACCGCACATAGTGGGCGACACTACTTGGTCACCTCGTGCAGTGCACGCGCCACGTACTGCACATTCTTGTTATTTAGTCCACTGAAGGCAAGTCGGCCATTAAGAGTCAGATAGATGTGGTGGTGACGACGCACTTGCATGACCTGCTCCTCAGTAAGACCAGTAAGTCCCATCATACCATATCCAGTTGCCAGGTGATCCCAATATCGTTTAGAGCCTAGAGTCACAAGTTCCTTGACAAGACGCGTGCGAATGCTGCTCATACGTCCCGACATATTCTCCAGCTCCGAGTACCACAACTTGGTCAGCTCCTCGTCTCTTAGCACTGTGTCAACAATGCGTGCGCCAAACACTGGAGGGTTGCTGTACATAGGGCGGATCAACTTCTCTAACTGCGAGAATACTGGGTTCACCTCCTCGGGGCTTGAGCACACCACATGGAGTGCGCCAGCTCGTTGGCCGTATAGACCAAAGTTCTTTGCAAAGGACTGGCACACCAGTAGCGCTGGCAGTTTCTTACCACACAAGTGGCGAGGCAAGAAGGCATCCTTGTCCAGCAGGCCACTCGCAAACCCTTGATATGCCATGTCCACCACCACCACCAGGCCACGTTCCTCACAGCAGTCAGCAACCTTCTTCCACTGCTCTGGTGTTGGGTCGCAGCCAGTGGGGTTGTGCGCGCAGGCGTGAAACAACACTATCGATGTCGGATGCAACTTCGAAAGGTAATCTAGCATGCCAGCCTCATCAATACCATGCGTGGTTGAGTTATAGTAGGGGTAGTACTTGAGCTTGATGCCGCAGTTCTCATAGATACCGACATGGTTCGGGTAGGTGGGGTTGGGCACATGAATGTTAAGAGGCACCGGACTGCTGCCGGTGCCATGAAAGCGGCTGAGTAGTTCAGCTGACATGCGGAGCGCACCGGTGCCGCTCAACGTCTGCACAGAGGCGATGCGCTTGGCGCCAATAGAGTTCGCGATGGCGTCACCAAAACACAACTTCTTCGTCGACTGGATGTAAGAAGGTAGCCCAGCGATGGGGGCGTAGTCCATGTGTGTTTCCTTGATCACGCGCGCAGCCGCCTCACGGACGCACCTGAGTACATAGGGCTTGTTGTCGTCATCTCGATACACCCCCACAGCGAGGTTGACCTTGCTGGGGTCTGGGTCTGCATTAAAGTCCTTCGCAAGACCTAGGATAGAGTCTGGGGGTGCAAGAGGCACTGCGCCGAAGTAGGTGGTGCTGGTGGCACGAACAGGTATGGTGAGTGAGCAACGCCCCCATGCGGCAGTTACGTTGCGGCTAAGCAAATGGATTGAGCGCATAACCCACAAATAGTACAGAGAAAATACGAGACAAATATATATATATATATTAAATGTAAACTAAAAGAGACAATACTGATCTTTATTCAACTTTAAAGCGAGTGCCTCAATATAGATTTCTCTTCAAAAAAAAGGGGTATCCTGCAACTTCTTCTTGTTCAAGATGTGTATATATATATATTGTGTATTGCTTCGTTCCAAAAGCCAGCCAAAGAAAAAATAAATAAATAAATGATGTATGGGAAAATAAAAGTTGGGATAGTCAAAGGAAAAACAAAAGCATCACCTCACAACCCAGAGACACGCCATAACCAAAACGACAGCAATGGCGCACAAGGCTTAATTGCTCTTTTATTATTTTCTGCAAAAAAGCAAAAGATAAAAAACAGCACAAGTTAGAAAAATACGAAAAATAACACTCGCATTGAATACAACAAAATAGAGATAAAGAAGATGAAATCAATCAGCAAAGCAGGCTGATTATTCAATCTGCGCACAAGCATGAGTAGTGCGAAGAAGACAAAGGAACATTTCTGCGCAACGGTGTGTACATCAACGACTTCAATTGGGTGAAAAAGAAGAAAAGAAAGTATTTATTTTCCTTCTCTACGTGTTGTTGTCTTGATACAACCTGCTCACTCACGCTAGCGTGTGCTTCTCTGTTGAGGAAGCGCCGAGTCCTCACCGCTGGCTCGCCTGCCCTCTGTCGCCTCTGCTCCTGCTGTTGTTGCAGAGCTACGTCCCACATCCCGGGCGAAGGCCAAAGTGCCAGAAGGCCTTCTCTGATCTTCTACTCCTTCCGTCTCACCTACAGTGTTTCCTTCGCCATGGTAAAACAGCGGTGGGTCACTAGACGCAGAGCGTCTCTCATAGTAGTACGGAGTATCACGACGCACCTCCGGTGAGCATTTCTCAGAAAGGCTTTGCCCGTCACGAGAGGCACGCTCACGCCTACTTTCATTTGCTACCATCACCGCCTCTTCGGTACCCCGGCGGCTCGTCGCAGAGGTCCCTTGCTTTTTATTCTGCCGCTGCTGTTGTTGATGCGACGATGGCGGCGACACAATACCAAGTTCTATGGCGGCCTGGTTCAGTTCTCTATGTCTTAAATACCAGTGAATATTAGCCCGTACACGCCATCGTGGCTGCCGCCACCACTCCGTCATGAAGGTGGCACTAAATACGATGAGGCCTGCAAGTAAGTAGACGACATAAAAACCGATTTGTACATTCAAATGTCCTCTACACCCATCACTGTCAGGGACGAGAGAGGTTGCTTTCTGAGCTGCAATCGCCAACCATACAAGCTCCCACAGCAAGTAAGCACTGTAGGCGATCACCAGCGGATCCATCGCAAATATTCTAAAATTAGAAGAGTGAATTTCAATACCGTGTTGTATCTTGCGCCGTGTCATAACCATGAGAAGTATAGCAAATGTTATGTTGATGAACGCGTGCTGCATCCCAAGTACAAGCCAGCTCCTGCGGTCCGTGGCGCAGCTCGCCCCTAGCACAATGCTGAAGCTCCAGGTAAGAATAATGCCATTGAGAAGACATGTAAAAAGGCCATATATCGGAGACGGCCGGTCATCCGGGAACGCAGCGAAGCGAAAGACATGGAAGGCATCGTCCGCTGCAATACGTGCACTAGACAAGAATTGCTCTACCGGTCCCCCCTGTCTCTCGCGTTCTTCCATTTTTTTTTTTTGGCTAGCACAAGAGAAAATATTATAATGAACAAAGCACACGTACACACACCAAAGACTTTCTTTATTCTTTGACAGAAAAAAAGAGAAAAAAAAGAGAACTATATAAACACAAATGCAGAAAGCTAAGTTGTCTATAAAAAGCTATGGTATGCCGAGAGATTGCGTGAGTTTGTTTCAATATTTGTACATGTATGAGGTGTGGTGTGTGAGTGTGGAGGAAGAGGGGGGGGGGGGGTTGGCTCAGCCAAGAAACGCTCTCATTCAATACTCTCACCCTCTTGAAGGAAAGAAGAGAAACAGGCGTTTATTTTTTTTTTGCGAAAAAAATATATTGAAAATGGGGGGAGAGAGAGAGAAAAAAAAAAAGAAAAGAGTGATAGCACACAGTAGGAGACCTAAGTTGCGTTAAGTATCCCATTTATTTTTCGTTGTTGTTGTTGCGTGTCTCAATACGAAAAATAAGCGGGTTTATACAATCACTTGAAAGTACGAGAGAAAAGCGTTGATTTCTTTTTTTTTTTTTTGCTTTATGCACATAGAATGAAGGAGGCAAAAGAAAAAACAAGCAAGAAAACAAAGGGGAAACCGAAAAGCCTGATATTGCCGATATACGAGCGAGACTGGGAGAGGGAATTTATCTTCCCCTCTCTCTCTCCCTCTTCCGCACCCTATTATCCAAGAAGTATGCTAAACATCTAGATGAGAAGGGATATGATGAAACCTGCACCTGTGAGGAGACTGATGACAACGTCAAAGAGAAGTTTTGGGCAGAAAATAGGGTATAGCATAAGATGCCGCTTCTGAATGTACGCACTGAAGCAAGAAACCGCTGCCAGTGCAACGGAAAAATGCACGACAAGGTGACGCACAACGCGCATTCGCTGAGTCTCGCACTTGCTCTTGCTAGTGTTGCAGGACGAGTTGATCATAATAAAATTAGTGCCCTTTTTCTTGACTTTCTCCTCCTCAGAAGTTTCGGGAGCCATGCCATTTTGATGACTATCGCACCTTCCACTTGTGTCTGCCAGTGCACATGCAATTGGCAGAAAGATGAATGCGTTGAAGGTGCGCATCAGCACTAGAGCACCGCCAATAATCATGCTGTAGCCCGGCATGCCCACGAATGAAGAGTTCCAGTCGATCACGTTGAGCATGCATTGATGGCCTTCCATAAAGAAGGCAACCGTGGCAGCCAGATGCAGGGTCACTGCCTGAGCCACCGTGGGCATCACACACGTGGCCTCTACCAGCGCTGGAAGGCACACGCCGTAGATGGCAATCATCACCGCTGCCACACAGCGCTCGTTACAAAGAGACGCGGCCCACATGACCAGCACTAGATACGCATAGAAGGAAGAAAAAAACGATGATTTCCCATGTGTAAGATGCCGCATGCGGGACCATAAGAAGTAAAGTACAACTATTACAATAGGCGCGATGTGGTGAACTACAGGCACGTGATAGGCAGCACAGAGCACCACCATTGCGAAAGCACAGAACACAACATCACGTAGTCCTCTGGCATACAAGACGACGGCGAGTAGTGCCGCAACCACTATCCCCACACGCTCAGGCCGAAACACAGCAGGCCACATTGCGATGGCAGCATCTAGCGTGCTGGCGCTCTCCACTATATGTGTAATATGTGCCCTATGCCGAAGCACATACGGCGCCAGCACCCTCAGTGACACTACCGCTGCTGCCATCACCCACCAGCCCGCTCGCCTACGCCATGAAGCATTCCTCGTAGCAGCCCAAAATGTACTCAACGACCTCGTGTTTGCCAGCAAGAGAACCAGCAGCATCGTGGCAAGCAGCGCCGCCACCTCCACGTCCTCATTAATGATAAAACTGTTAGAAAACACCGCACAAAGACGCACCACCATCACAAAGGCGGCCCAGTTACTGATAGGCAAGGCTACGTGGAAGCACTGTGCCACCGCAGGTATGCACAGCAGCAGCAAGGCACCTGTGAGCACCATCCAGGAGCCCACAAACATCCCGCTTTGATGCATGTCTGCGCGCGTGCGCCTCGCAAAAAGGCTCAACTGAGCAATTCTACGACGAACCGCACCGCTACCGCCGTGGGCATTCGCTGTGGTGTGCGGGGAGTTCTCAGAAGCAGCAGGTGTAGACACTTTTGCAGTGTCAAAGTAGCGCTCTAGCTGCACCAGGTTGCAATGCTCTACTGCGCTGATGTCAGCATCAGCATCCGCCAACTTAATCACCTCGGGCAGCACACGTCCAAAGCTACTAAAAGGGATCGGCTTTCCTAGTAGAACAGCGATGGTGGGTGTCACATCCACCTGATAGGCGGCACCGAGCTTTCTCGCTGATATCCCTGCAGCTTCGCGACAAGATTCAAGTCTCACCAGTTCCTCATCGAGGCGCTCCGCACTCCGCGATAGCGCCAGCTGGTCCACCGCAGCACGCTCAGCTGGTGCGGCCCATGTGGAGACTTCCGCCACCCACTCCGGCACTTGCTGCTGCGAAGAGAGCAAGCCACGCCTGCCCTTGAAGTGCTGAGCAAAGAGAAACGTATCGGTTTCTTGCGCGGAGTCTCCGCCGTGGTCACCACTGTTGGTCATGCCATGATCACCCAGCACCAGCAGCACGGTGCCCATCGCGGTGTCGCGTAGCGCTAGTGTGCGGCTCACGTTTCGCAGCATTACATTCAACTGCGCCAACTTGCTATCCATCTCAGAGTTTTCAGAGTTGATACGGTGACCAACGTGATCAACACCAAGGAAATGGGCTATGATAAGTTCCGCATGAGCGCGAGAGTCCTCCGTTGCAGAGGTGGCAGCTTCAGGGGTTTCGCGGGAGAGCACTGAGAACACTGCGTCAAGCACCGCATCATCGTTGGTGTGAAAATCAGCTACATCAAAAGACGGGATGGCTACGGTGTACTTCCAGTGCGTAGTGCCGGCACCACCTTGTTCGCTGTTGGGAAACAACTTTGTCCAGGTGTCGTCGCCAAGCATCACCGCACGCCCCTTCATCTGGCGCACGATGCTGTCAATTTCCGTGGCGTCGCTGTTGAAGTTCGAACCCGCTTCAAGAAACGCTGGCATCGTGCCGGTCGCAATCGCCTTGATGCGTTGCGCAGTAGTCGTGGGAGCATCTGCCACAAGAAAAAATCCTTGCGAGGCATCCTCGACATCTTTCAGCGCATTCTCTATATAGGTGAGTGTGTGGCCCGTGTAAGGATCGTACTCTCCTGCATGTCCGTCGCGTGGTAGAGTGCAGCTGCCCCCGTGTCGCGCGTAGGGACGCAGTGCAGATAAGATAAAATCAGGCCGCACAGCATCAATGACGACCACCACGACCTGACCAACTAGCTGAACGCCAGTGCATATGTCTGTGGCAGTGGCGGGTGTAATCGTGGTAGTGGACAGCATAGAAGTGCAAAACAATAGAGCACCAGCAAAGAACCAGAAGATAAGAACTACCGTGCTGACCCACCATGGCAGAGGCGCGCCTATGAATGGCACTCTCATCATCAGAATGATATGTTCTAAGAAAACAAAAGTACCTGAATGTGGTAGTGCAGGCGCTAGCTGCCTGTACTCACTTACACCACAATACGGAAAAAAGGAGGGGGGGGGTTTATGACTCCATCAATACAAAAAAAAAAAAGAACATATATCATCAGGTGAGCCCATTCTTCATACAGACGAGCAATAACATAAGACTATGTATACATTTCAAAAAATAAAAAAAAGCTGTTAAGATATCTTTAAATGTGCAATTTTCTTTAAGTTGTGAGGAAGTGTCAAAAAAAGAAGCATTGACACCATTTACGCGGCTCTCTCTCGCTTTCTCTGTGCTTCTCTTAACAATTGTTATCATTTACTACTATCCACAAATAGCAAACTTGCCTGACCCAAGCGAAGAGGGTGGGGAGGAGGGGATTCACAGCACAAGACATCATGCTGGGCTATGATGTCACCCCCGCTTTTCTATTCTCTCTCTCTCCCCGTCAGAGGTTAACGCTGACGGTTCGACTTCATCTCGCGACCCACATTGCGACGACGCACTTCTAGCGCACGCTTCATCTTTCGAATCTTGGCCGCATTTGGAATAGTCTTCTTGGTCTGCTCCACCGTCTTGATCTTGGCGCGGCGCACAGCATCCGCCCACTGCTCAGCGGAGATCTCGCGTCTAGCATCAATGCGGCTCGCAACGTCTTCCTTCGCAATCTTGGTACCAAAGATCTCTTCAATCTGCTTTTCTGCCTTGCTGTGCAGTTCCATCTCACGTACGTACTTTCGCTTCTCCACCCGCTCGTCACGACTGAGTTCCTCATCAGGCGTCTCTACAAGTCCAAGGGGATCGTTGAACTGCATCGCGGTCTTTTCAACCGTTGTGTACTTGGCGTCAAGCAGTGTATTGGGAAAGTCCACCTGAGGCTGCTTGGTGACTGCGTACATGGGAACGTCATTGGGGAAGAGAGAGCCACTGCGGATGCGCTTCAACAGCTTCCACCCACCAATGTGCTGCCATCGCATTGTAGAGTGTCTACTGACGCGGTTGCGATCACCATAGAAGCGGCGGTACACACGCCCCGTCACGAGGTCTCCCTCGGGAGTGCAAAAGTCCGCCTGGATCTTGCCGTGGCACGACGGGTCCCGCACTACACGCAAGTACTTCTGGACCGCCTTCATAACGCGCTCCCGCATCTCCTGTGTCTCCTCCCGCACGACGAGCATCTCCGAAGGGCTGATTGCGCGTTGACGCTGATATCCAGCGTCAACGAAAGCGCGGTTAAAGCGGTGCGTCGCGGGAGGGTACTGCAAGGGGAATATTAAACGATTGAAACGGTTCGCTGAGGTTTGCACAATGCGTGGTATGTCGGTTGGTAAGTGCCCAATTTCGCCGGTGCTCTCGGCTCCCTCGCGCTGCACCGCATTGGCCGCGGCCACACTGCTACCGGCACTAACACCAGCCGTCACCGCACGTGCAGTCATGGAACCGTTGCTGCTAGAAGGGCTGCCACGTGCAGACGTATTGCTGACACCACTATCATCCTCGCCGTAGATACTCGGTATCTTGGCGGGGACCCCTGTGCTAGGGCGGTGGAGCGCCTCATCGCTCACGCGCTCAAACACAACGTCCTTCAGGCCCAAAGAGGCTTCGTACAGCTCGCGCTGTGTGATGTCTCGCTTGTGAAGGGCGTCCGCTGCCGCCTGCCTCGCCGCCGCCTCGCGCCGCTGTGCCCGCTCCGGCACTAGTTCATTGCGCGCAAATATCATGTAACTGATAGGCTCAATGCCTACCTTGAGTGGCAAGTGCCTGGCCCATATCTCAATGAACGTGGAGCGGTACTGAGCTTCTGTCTGACAGATACGCATGCGCTTCCGCTTGACGCCGGTTTTGCAGTGCCGCAGTGGGCAGCGATGCTCGTGTGGACACGGCGCGACAATGGTGGGCTGCCAGTCCCAGAGTCCGACATCCTTTTCCTCTAAAATTGTGTCGCGTGCCTCCATGAGTAGATTAAAGTTACTCAAGTTTGCGAACTCAACGAGTACGAGCGCGCCACGTGTCATCTTCCACAGCTGCTGCAGCAACTTCTTACGATTGGCAGACTCTGCCACCTCGCTTAGTGAGTAGGCGGCAACAACGAGGTCGTGCTGGATGGCTTCATCCTCAGGAAGCAGGTAGCGCTTCCATGTTACATTGGGAACGTCGTCGTGCAGCACCATGGTGCCGATCTCCATCATGCCAGGACTAGGTTCTATAGCAGTTACCTCCTGCAGAGGCCGCAAGCGCTTCTGCGCCTTCTCCTGTGCGCTAGAGGCCTCGAGATCCACAAACGACTCCCACCACGTCTTCTTGCCTTCCTCGTGCCGCTGTGAGTCTGCTTTTCCATCGGCATTATCGCCTCTTGGTGGCCCGCTCTCCTCCTCGCCCTCCAGCACATCTGCAGGGTCCTCCGCGTTCGCCGCTTGCGTGCCGAGTGGGTCTCCGTCCACCCACTCAGTGCCGTCCACAACCTCCCGGTGACGGGCATGGGCCTCCTGTGCTATTCTGGCCCTTTTCGCTGCCGCAGCGCGGGCCGCCACCTCACCAATTTCCCTGCGTAAGTTTGCGGGAAGGTCTGCTGGGTCCACCTCGCCCTTCTCTAATAGCGCCGCTACTGCCATGAAGCGTGCCTTCTTCTTTTCACCGTTGTTGCGCTCAAGACGCTTCAGGTCATAACGCAGCTCCTGCAGCTGGTGAGACTGGGAGCTATCGTTGAGCGTCATGGTCTGTCGCATAGAGCGATACAGTGGATAGGCAAGGGAGCCTGGGTCATACACCTCCTTGGCCACTAAAATTGCTGTCCCAGTGCCAGCGCCAAAGTCGAGCATCGTCTTGGGCACAAAGTGCGGTAATTGCTTACTGAGCTCAAAGAAAACACGATGCATGCCGGCGTACATGGCAGCGCCACGAAACAAGAAGTAGCCAATGGAGTCATCTGCAGAGTAGAGAACAGAACGGTTGGCCACCGCATTCGCAACGGCAAGTTGACGCTGGAACTTGATGAGACGCTGCCGAATTTTAAATCGCAGCTTCGCCTGTGATCGACGATCAGACAACCGCAGTTCCTTGAAGTTCTCGCCACGCTCTTTGCGTTCAAACAGTTCGCGTTTCTTCTGATTTAAAGTATCCGCCTCGCCCTCGGGGATCATGTCCGCCGCACTCGTGCGCATGGGACGTTCTTCTCTATTGCGGTACTCAATGACTGGAATAATATCACGCAAGCACTGCCGAATACGGCCCTTGTCCTTCAAACGAAACACCTTCATGTACGCTGCCTGCATGGATGGAGACATCACAACCACACCAGGGTTCATGTCGCAGAAATCATCGCGCACGGCCCACTGGCGCATGGCGGGACGCTTGCGGCACATCTTCTTTAATGCCTGATACTCATATGACATCTTCGCCGCTACATCAATGCTGCGGATGCGCCTGCGACCATGGCGCATCTTGGCGCTGAACTGAGCCCACGTCTCCTTGCCTGCTATGACCGTACTCGATCCAGTTTCCTGGCTAGACTCGCCGAGGGTGTGCATGGCCCCTTCAAGAGGGGTCTGCGCAAAGCGCCGCTGGTGATGTGGGGCTGCGGCCGAAGAGAAGACACTGACAGTCAGTGTTGGCCATCCTTGGCGAATACTTCTCATTGAATATATACCTTGATTAATGAAAAAAAAGAGGTGCAGATGCTTATGTTATCTTGCTCAGCAAGACCTGAGCACGCAAGGGACTCGATGTAAAGAGAAATTATATTGCTATCTGCAGGCTTTTCTGTGAGATATTGAGGTTGATGCAATACTATACTTGGGCAAACGATATTTTAATTAAAGAATGTAAGATAAGAAGAAGAAGAAGAAAAAGAAAAGGGTGGAATAGATAGATGTATTTGATATGTGCTATTCAGAGTGTTTAGCATTACAAGTATGCATGGATATTCAGTTGAAGCCAAAAAGGATAAATATGGAGATGGTGCACATCACATATACTTTCTAAATGATGTTGGCACTACAACAATAATAGTACAGCGGCAAGTGCGTGCCTTATCTCGAGTTATGAAACAAGAAAGATGATTGCTATCGTGAGCCTATGTCGCGCAGCACGTTTGTAAGTCTGTAAGTTGTGCACTTCCATAGCTTCCCTCCCCACACTATTTGTGGCAAATATGTGGTCAAGTATGTGTGTGTGTGTGTGTGCATGCATAAGTGTCAGTAGGTGCCAGGTATACATTTCCGACTGAAAAAGAGGGGGGGAAAAAAAGAGAAGCCGAAACTGCTTATAGAACATTAGAAAACAACAGTAACAAAGTAAACAGACGATCAATCAGCACATGCAAATATCAAATGCTTGCGTTAAGGTGGAAAAAGATATCAGAAACCGTCAGAGCACATACTCCTACTCACCACTATCTTGTCTCTTTTGATTCTTTATAAATATATAAATATATATTTTTCTTTTTTTGATGGCGCGTATAGTGGCAAAGCGGTTGGGAAATAAATCGCTGAAGCGAATCTCCCCCCTACAAAGGAATCCCTCACGTAACAAAAGAAAGAAAAAAAAGGAAAGGAGAACGCAAAAGCAAAGTGGGGGCAATATATAACAACATATACACTCTTCCACGCGCACATACACGTACATGCATGCATATACGTATTCACACAACCCACTACAAGTCCCCCTATTCTGCCTTACATCCTACGAAAGCAAAACTTCCAAACATCTAATACAAGATTGAGTGTACTCCACCACTTCTCGATAGATAGAAAAGAAAGCATTGTAAAAAAAGATTTATAAAAAGAGGCTCAGCGCATTTGAAACAACACACGTGTCGCCCTCTAGACTACTTGAGCTGCTGGAAGAAATCGTTGCCCTTGTCATCCACAACAATGAAGGCGGGGAAGTTCTCCACCTCAATCTTCCACACCGCCTCCATCCCGAGTTCCTTCATGTCGTAGCACTCCACCTTCTTGATGCAGTCCTGCGCCAACACAGCGGCAGGGCCACCAATGCTGCCCAGATAGAAGCCTCCGTGCTTCTTGCAGGCATCCGTCACAGTCTTGCCGCGGTTGCCCTTGGCAAGCATGATCATGGACCCACCCTGCTCCTGAAAGCCATCGACAAACACATCCATGCGGCCTGCAGTAGTCGGGCCGAAAGAACCTGATGCCATCCCTTTCGGCTGCTTCGCAGGGCCAGCGTAGTAAACAGGGTGGTCCTTAAAGTACTGAGGCATCGGCTTGCCGGCCTCCAGCATCTCGCGGATGCGAGCGTGAGCAATATCACGTGCGACGATGATAGTTCCAGTGAGACTAAGACGTGTCTTGACGGGGTACTTGCTCAACTCAGCAAGAATCTCCTTCATGGGGCGGTTCAGGTTGATGTTAACCGGCGGTATCTTGAGAAGCTGATCCTCGCGCACCTCAGGAAGGTACTTGACGGGGTCTGTCTCAAGCTGCTCCAGCCACACGCCATCCTTGTTGATCTTGCCGAGAGCCTGGCGGTCAGCACTGCAGGAAACACCAATGCCGATAGGGCAAGAGGCGCCATGACGGGGCATACGAATAACCCTGGCATCGTGTGCGTAGTACTTGCCGCCAAATTGGGCACCCATGCCGATGTGCTGGCAAATTTTAAGCACCTCCTGCTCCATCTCAAGATCGCGGTAGGTGTACACGCCATTGGAGTCTGGCTTGGTGGGGAGGTCATCGTAGTAGTGGCAGGAGCCGTACTTCACCATCTTGAGGGTGTTCTCAGCACTTGTACCACCAATCACGACGGAGACGTGATACGGCGGGCACGCCGAAGTGCCGAAGAGAGCAAGCTTCTCTTGCAGAAACTTACGGAGCGACTTGGGGTTGAGCACCGACTTCGTTTCCTGGAAAAGGAAGGTCTTGTTAGCAGAGCCACCGCCCTTGGCAACGAACATAAACTCGTACTCCATTCCTTTCGAGGCGTACAGGTCAATCTGCGCAGGCAAGTTAGTACCTGTGTTCTTCTCGTCATACATGCTCGTCGGCACGTTCTGGCTGAAGCGCAGGTTACGAGACTGGAAGATGTCGAACACACCACGGCTGAGGGCCTCCTCGTCGTTGCCTGTCACGAACACCTGCTCACCGCGGTAGCCAGAAATGATGGCTGTGCCAGTATCCTGACAGCCTGGCAGCTGGCGCGCAACAGAGATGTTGGCGTTCTTGAGGAGCTGAAGAGCCACAAAGCGATCGTTGTCGCTCGCCTCGGGATCATCAAATATTTTGCGGAGACAGGCAAGATGTGACGAACGCAGAAGATGCTCAATATCGTCAAAAGCGGTGCTTGAGAGCAGCGTGAGGGCCTCCGGGGCTACCTTAAGTATCTCCGGCATGCCATTGCCTGGCTGAATGACGGACACGTGTTCCTTTGAGAGAAGGCGGTACTTTGTGTCCTTGTGGCCCACATGTGGAATAAGAGGCACATACTTGAACTCCGCCAGGCGTACAAACGCGCGACGGAACATGACTGCTATAGAAGGACAGTTATGAAAACAAATAAATGAAAGTGATAGCCCTTCGTAAGAGAAAAGCAAGTTTTTTTTTTTTAATCGCTAAATCGTCTACTTGATTTTGCTGTTGCTATGGTGTATTCACTACTGAAAAGAAAAAAACGCTACGCAAAAAACAAATATAAAACCTTGTGTCTTGTGCTCGAAAGGCAATATGCAGAAAAGCTTCACCGGGCCGTAGGTTTCCTCTCTGTGTGAGGGAAAGTTGCTATTTCATTTTTCCCAAAAGAGTTCCAAAACAAAAGAAAATAGTGATGATGATAATGATGATCACATGCAAATATATATATATATATATATATATAAGAGAGATTACGTATGTGCAGTTACGTGTTGCAGCAAATATGCTTCATTCAGTTCAGAACATTCTATAGAAGGCTACTGCTATACTACTATATTTCTGTCGTTGATTCATATAATAAACAGTTGATATATATAATGCCTTCACCTTATCCACCATTTTGCGCTGCTGCTGCTGCTGCTGCACCTGCCAGACTGCACCACAACCCAAGCAGCTATATATAAAAAATGAAATAATAACAATAGCAACAGGAGTTTATATATAAGAAATTGCAGCATCCGCCGTCCAACAAATTTCCTACAACTATTTTTGCCGGCCCTACGCCATGCCAGACTATTGCATGCTACGTAAGACATGAAAGTACGCGATTCCATGTATCGGACCCTCCGACGCTCAGACACATATCCTTTGTGCCCTTCTTATTCTGCGTAACACGATGCCTAGCATAGAGTTACCATAAAAAGAAAAAAAAACCCTCATAATAGATAAATAAATAATAAGAGCTCACGTATTTATGTCTGGCGCGCATATGGTTCTTGTTTTTTTTGTGTTTCCATTTAAAATATCTGCTATGCCTCATAGCAAAACAAACCCCATAACAGCAATAGAAACAAACAACGAGACAAGAAAACGACGCAGAGGTGTGTATGTATAATCTTGCGAGAGGTTGTGCCTCCCATTATGCCTTAAAAATGGTTGCGCAGAATTAAGTGTTTGGTTAAAAAATAAGTACAACAAAGTAACAACAACAACAACAAGATAGCACGCATGCGTTCTGGTGTTCATAGTAGCAAGGGAAAAGTAGAAGGCGGTGGGGAACCAATGAAAAGCCACAGTGAGCAGCAGAAGCTACTCCCTCAACAATTGTAATCCCAGCCAGAAAAAGCAACAACAACCAAGTAATAAGATTTTAAAATACAACACGCGTGCAGAGATACATAGCCTTGAAAAAAAAAAACGTAAAAAAAACTAACGGTAAACAACATACTTACAGAAAGAAATAATACTAAAAAGGGAGAAATACAGCAAAGTACACGCGCGCACCAAAGAAGACAGTGGACATCCTTGAAAGGGGGGGAAAAGAAAGGAAAAAGAATCATACAAGCTCCTGCATACCAACCATCCTTTTGTCTTGCGTTTGAGCGGCGCGAGAACAGTACTGTATCTATTACATGTGATCCCTGTTTGTTTGCTATTTAGCCACTCCTCTCTTTCTTCTCCTTCCTCCTGCTCACATAAGAGATGCTGTAGCGCACTTTCTGCCCTCGAACAATCAGCTCCTACGCGTTTCTTTTTTCTTCTCTCAACTTCTACACTGCTTCTTTCAACTAAAAACAGACAACAACAAAAAAAAAAAAGTGAGGAGGGGGGAGCACAAAACAAAAATAACGCGTGTTAGTTGCGGAGAGCACCTCGCGCGCATGTATCGTAAGACTGCGGTAACCCTCAATGTGTGTGTGAAGAAGAGAGAGGAAGGTATCAGTAAAGTGATTCAACACCAAGAGCAAGGTGACCAACCCAAAAGCTACACAACACATGCCAAAGGAGAGAGAAAGAGATGAGGTAGGCACGAAGGACATTTTGAAAAAAAAAAAAAGATATCCAAACGTGGAAATACAAAAGGCAATAATAGGAAGCAACGCATTACACACAGATTGCTGCACGAAGAAATAATAATAATAATAATAATAATAGTAAAACTCTGACCCGCAACTGTTACACTAGTTACCTTTGCGCGTTTTTCGAGCTGCATTTTAGCCCTTCAGTTGCCCATTATTTTTTTTCTCACGGTTTTGAAACAAATAATAAAGAGTACGCATAATTTTTATTCTACCTTTTTAAAAAATACAGATAATATTCTTTTTAATTTCTATTTTATAGATTTTTTTCGAAAGGTGCACCACATCCTCCCCGAGGAATTTGCCCCCTCAGGCATTCCCCTATAAATAAACACCCTCGCACAGTAATGCATGTATAACATCGAAGCTTCCACGCTAGCTTGCATGTAGCAAACAAAAGCCAAAGAAGCAAGAAAAAGAGATGATACATCCATGAGGGACCGTGCCGAAACGTTGGCGGGAGTAGAAAAAAAGAGAAGAGCGCCGGAAAAATCTGGAATAATGATAATGGCAAGATCTCAATATATATAAAGCAAGGAAAAATGTAAAACACACCTTGACATAATAATAATAATAATTATAATAAATAAACATACATACGAGAAATGAGCCGATCCTTTGCTTGCACGTGCACCACATTTGAGCCTCCGCAAACAGTTTTTAAAGCATGTCTTACGAAAAGCCCAAGGCTGTGATGACTCTGTACGATAACAACAACAACAAAAAAAAAGCAAATTAACAGCATTACGGAAAAAAAGTAATAGAAAATAAAAAAATGAAAAAAAAAAGGTGGAAGAAGGAAACACAGCTACACTGTGAGACGCGTGGGCACCCCAAACCTCTATGTGTGGACGTACGCATGCACATGCGCACACGCACACTATCGTGCATGCGATTCTATATCAAATT
>JASANZ010002146.1:0-54525 GCA_030849805.1 Sergeia podlipaevii
CGCACTGGTGGTGACGCCGCCCAGATCACTGGTGGATCCAACGGCGCCGCCCCCGCCCAGATTGAGGAGCTGTAAAGTGAGAAGAGACAGCGGGTTGACGGCTTGAATACTTCAATAGGCGGTAGGTTGCGTTTTAGCTTGTGCTGACGGTGAGCCGCAATAGGCAGTGTTCTCCCTTCTGTGATCTCGCTGACTGCGGATGTAAAGGGCATGACCACTTGTTGAATACCCCCCTTCACCGGTTTTCTAACCTAATATGTAAATGTGGAAAGAAAATTAACTAAAGGTGAGAAGAAGGTCGTTACCCGCTTTCTTAGCGAATTGCGTTCTTTTTTGCTCTGTCCTCCTCTTTCATTTCTCTCCTTTATAAAAAATTATACTTCGTCGAGCAATGGAAAATAATGAAAAGAAATGATGCTGCCTGTTTGCTGATGGCAAGTCTGTGAAGCGTTCATTTCTGAAAGCCTACCCTTTCTTCCTGGAAGCAAATGTATCTTTTTCTATTTCTTCTACTTGTTCTCATTTACTGGTATTCGGAGAGTGTGTTAGATGATCAGAATATGCTTTTTTTTCTTCAAACCTTTACATTAAAAAAAAAGCATGTTTATTATTGTTTCTTTTTGGTGTGCCATGTTTTTTTTTTTGTTGTGGTGGTAAAGGGTGGTCAAGGGAAAAGGAAGAGGAAGATAAGGCGGATGATGACGAATGCAATCAACACTTACAAAAAAAAACTGATGTAAACTATGTAAATTGTGGGTCATTTTCTGTTGCTGTCGTTTTGGTTCTTTATTATTTTTATTATTTCTCGTTCTCTCTTGCTTTGCAGCTGTGTACTGTTTATGTAGCAAGGAAGAAAGTGGTGGTGTGTTCCTTTCTTTCCTTTGCGCAGGGGGACAGTGCTCGACACAGGAAAATGGTGTGCTTGTGAACTTTGTGTGTGTGTGTGTGTTGGGTAGCTGCTGTGTGCTGCCCTTCCTTTTTTTTTTCTTTGCACCTGTGTTGTCTCAATGTATATGGGAAGCGTATGCTTTTTGTCGTTTTGTTGGCGCTTGTGTATATATTTGTTTTGTGTGTTTTTGTTTCCAAAATATACCTCTTTTTGGGCGGAAAAGACCCTACGCCACTTATTTTTTTTATCCATTTTGACGAAAAAAAAACTCTTTCTCTTTTATAGGCACAGGCAAATGCATCTTAAATTCAAAGAAAAAAACCATTACAAAGAAGAGAGGAATGCACGCGTGTTTGTGTGTGTGCGTCATATTAGTATTTTGTGGGTGATGCCCTTCAAATGGCTCACACGGCGGGGAGAGATGCGCTTCCCTCGCTGTGTAAGGAGAGAGTAGTGCTACTTCACTAGGGAGCACGGAAGCGCCTCCTTTTTGTTTGACACCTCGCATTCTCTGTGGGTGGTGCGTACAATGCTAGTTGCAACCGTTTTTCTTTTTCTCCCCCCTTTCCCAGCAATCTATTTCTTCTCTCTCTTCCTCTTTTTTTTTCTTTTCCATTTAGGCACTTAAAGTTCTTCTTTTTCATATCCAGATTTATCAATCACATATTCTTGTCTTCTTCCTTTGTGTGTATAAACGGGAATATTTATTGAAAGTAACAAGATGAGTTTTAGTGACACAGATGCAGTGTACAAGCAGTTTACGAGTGATGAAGGGGATGTCAAGGAAAGGGAAAGCCGTTTTGACGGTCCTGCGGCATTTTCGCAAGACGATGGAGTAGATAACGATGCGGCTACATGTGATGGAGAGGGGGAGGACGACGAGGTCGACGGAGAGCCCGACACCGTTGCGATATCTCTAAAGGGAATCCGGATTGGATGTGCCATCTTTAAGCCAGCAGAGTGTCGTATAGAGGTGTTTGAAGTTACCGCACAACTGAGTTTTGAGGGTGGCGGTGCAGATGCAGCCACTATCCCTGTGTCCACATGGGACGCAGTGCCCGCCGGCCTCCTATGGTTTGCCCAGTACCTGGAGGCGCATCGTCCCACAGTCATCCTACCGCACCAAGTCGCTGCTACCCCTCTCTTGCATTCTTTGGTGAAGCTGGTGCCGGGATGTGGAAGCGTGTTGCTAGACTCCCGTACCGCCTTCGATCCTACCAGGGTTCCCATGCTGCTCGCAACCATGTATCCTGAGATGGATCTGCAGCAGCTGCTTACCCGCTTTGACCATACGTGCGTGGCTATGATGGCAGCCATGGCGGCACTTCTACGTTACAGCAATGCGTTGCGCTGGAACGTGTGCGATATCGTGCAAACAGGCCCAATGCGTCTCCTGTGCATAGCACCTCAAACGGCGCAGCTTCTTCAGCTTGTGCGCACCGAAGCCCACCCGTGTGATTACCAAGGTATTGGGTACGCGAAGGAAGGGCTATCGCTATTCAGCGTGGTGGACTGCACTCAGAGCAGGCCGGGGCGGGCATTGCTGCGACAGTGGTTTGCGCTGCCCAGCTGTGATGCAGAGGAGATACGCAGGAGACAGGCTGTGGTGGCCTTCTTCGCCAGCCCGGAGAGACGCGACACGTTGATACTGTTGCGCCGTACTCTGCGGCGAGTGCATGGCACGAGTCGGTTGTTCACGCTCCTTCGCCGCGGCAAGGCATCGCGCGCAACGTATAGGTCGTTGCTACACACCATACGTGGTGCAATTACCGTGTATGAGGTTCTTAAGGAGATGGAGCGCGTCAGTGATAGCAGCAGCAGCGGCAGCAGCGGTAACGGCGCTGTGCAGAGTTACTTTCCCTTGCGTGGGGCGGCTGATCCTTTCAGAGTGGACCGCCTTCGCGCTATGGCGGAGCGTATCGAAGCGACTGTGGCCGGCTGTGGTAGCACCCGCACCGCCCTTGCTAGTCCGCTGAACTTTGACGCATATGTATCAGGGGCTCCTGCAGCTGCTCCTGCTGGCCTTTCCAGCGGAGAAGAGGGCCAGGTGAGTGGCTCCATCTCTGTTCCTTCTAGCGCAGATCCTACTGGCACACTAGGGGTGTTGCGGGCTAGCTTCGAAGACCTCAGAAACGCTCTAAGACAGAAAGCGGAAGATGAATTTCGTGTGTTGACGCCGGCTATGAGGGCCGTTTTGTGCCTTCGTTGTCTTTATGTTGCCCAGCATGGATACCTGTTGTGTGTTCAGCGGGAAGGACTCGCAACGACGGGAGGACTGCTGCCGATTGCCGAACATGACATTAATAAAGAGACAGCAGAGCAAGATGACGAGCAGCACCACTACCAGCGTGTTCTTGCCTTCATGGAGACGCAATATGGCTGGGAACTTCACCACGAAGAAGTCTCTGGTGGTGAGGGACAGTGCTACTTCAAGACGCGCACTATGGTGGAGCTTGACAATGAGGTGGGAGACCTGCGCCAGCGCATCCGCACTAGGGAGCAGGAGCTGCGCGAGGGGCTTGACGAGTATCTACTATATCATGCGCTGCACATGCTCCCGCCTGCCCGTGTGCTCAGTAAGTTGGACTGCTTGCTCGCATTTGCCTACTGTGCCGTTCAGTATCAGTGGTGCTGTCCAGAGGTACTCTCTTCTTGTACAGGTGATCGGACGTGCTGCTGCTCTTCTCCTTCCCCTTCTATGCCTCTGCAGCAGCACAGGCACGTTATCTTGCGCCTCCGTAATGCATGGCATCCGGTACTGAGACGGGCAGTGACTCTGGAGGCACTCCGTCCATTTTCTCTGGTTATTGAGCGTGTACAGGATCGTGTCTGTGTCTTTACCGGTGCCAACGGCAGCGGGAAGTCTGTTCTACTTGGAGCCATTGCCCACATCGTGTTTCTCGCGCAGCTTGGCTGCTTTGTGCCGGCTGAAGCTGCCTCGTTGACGCTGTTCAGCGGCATTCTCGTCGTCTCTGGTGTTGGTGCTGATGGTGGCGGCGGCGGAGTCTCTATTGGTGGCAGTAGCGGCAGCGGCATTGCACAGGCTTCAAGTTTTGCAGTTGAATGCACCGCACTGAACCGTGTGATGCGCTTCTCTGAAGCAACCCAGTCTTCTGCTGAACACACTATTCAGGTCACATCCAATCAGGTCAATAGTGGTGGTCTGTGCAGCACTGGAGGAGTCCCCCTGATCTTGCTCGATGAGTTCGGTCGTGGAACGGCTCCTGAGGATGGGCGTGCACTGCTTGGGTCTGCACTTCGCTTTTTTGCGAACGTATATCCGTTTAACCCACGAGGGAGAAGGAGCGACTCGGAACGTGAAGGCTCGCAGCGACAGCAACAGCAGCAGCAGCAGCAGTGCATACAAGAACTTGCTACGCCTGTAGTGCTTTGTGCGACCCATTTTATGGAGATGCTGCTGAGCCCTAGTGGCTCCCTCGAAACCTACCGCTCTGGCGGCAGCAGGGGCCATGTGGAGTTTGGTGTAGAAAACAGAGATATTGATGGCTTTCCTTTTGATCAAGTGCTTATCTTTGATATGCGCTGCATTCCCGTCTTCCTTGAAGGAAGCGGAGTTATCACAGATGTGGTTCCTACCTTCGAGCCCTACTTGCTCTCAAACGGCGATGGCAGAGGGGAATGTGGTGGCGTAGAACATGGTCAGCACGCACGGACGACTGCCTTGAGCGGGCTCTTTCTTGCCAAGGAGAGTGGTGTGCCTGCCACGCTGCTTCAGCACTGGCAAGAGTGCATCGGAGTTGTTAGTGGTGGTGGCCAAGAATAGTTTTCATTATATATTTATATATTTAGGTTTCCATTCGTTTATGTGGGCGTGTTTCACGGGGACTTACACATCCAAAAATAATAATAATGGTGTGTGCCTTTATCAATATACTGAAGTGTGTGCGCTAGATCCAGATTATTAAAATGTAGCGCGTTCACTTTCTATCATCCTACTCGCTACTTCTTTTTTTTTTTTTACAATTTTGAACAAAAAGAATGATGTTGATTGCCTTCACTTTTTTTTTTTTCAAAAACGTGTATTAAAAAGTTTCTGCATCGTTGGTGCCACAAGGTATATTTTGTTATTCGTAAAATTGACATCAATGTTCTTTTACGCGTTATTATTATTATTATTTTTTTTTTGCTGCTCTTTATTTTTTGTTTGTTTGTTTCCACTTTTTTTTGTTGTTGTTTCTTTCACAAAGATTTACGTTTGTTAGTCACTCCTCGTGTCTTGAGGCTTCCTCGCATGAATTACTAAGTGTGTGTGTGTGCAAGGAACCACAGTCACGAACATATCTTTTTCGTCATAGCAGCACTGCCACTTTGTGTCAATTCCTCTTTTATTATACATTCTTGTTTTTTTTTTTCTCTCCTTACGAATATACCCCTTCCCTGGATACTATCTAGACCCCAGGGTGGAGCAATTCTTTTTCCTTAAGCAAGAAGAAGAAGTCATTAGAATCGATTAAGCACACACATACACACACACACAACTACGTTTGGATTATACGCTCCCTTTTTTCCCCCAAGCAGCAACTAGTCGTGCAGCGATGTACGTTGATGCCCTTATATACTGGCTATTTGGCACTCTTGCGGTTATCCTTGACAAATGCACTCAGGATGTTACCAGCGCTGTTTCACAGCATCTCGCTGCACTCTTAGTCATTGCTGTTTCACTAGGTGGCACCATGTCGATTCCTGTCATGTGCCTTTTGCTTTCACGTCTAGAGCTACTCCCCAGATATACCGCTAACCACTCAGCTCAAGGAAGACCTCCTAATGCAGCACTGTCTCACGATTCTCCTCCTTCTCCTCGCCGTCCGTCTTGCACAAAATTGTGTTGCACGAAGCGCCACGATGGAGGCAGTTCACCAAAGAAGGTTATGAGCCCGCTGGCGGTGGTGCGCAGACCTCCCCTTTCACCTGATACCGCCCGAGAGGCAATGCTACGGCGTATGATTCTTAGGCAAGAACAGAGGTTGGCTGAACAGGAAAATAGAATTGAGGAGCTGCACCTCACCGTGTTGCGGACACTTGAAGTAGTGGGCAGCACTGTTCATTCCCTTCAGTACTTGGAGGGTCAGTCCCCACCTCTCACCCCTTTTCCCGCACTACCAAGCTACGAGTAGCAAAGGAGGTGGGGGTAAAACAGCAAAAGATATAAGATCCCTTTTTTATTTTTTCATTTTAAAAAATTATAAAGAATATATATGTGTGTGTGAAAGTATTTGAAGAAAGATGTAGTGCTCACACTATCATATTTACTGTTGTCATTATCAAAGAGTTTTTTTCTTTTATATCACGTCCCTCTTTCTATATATGTATGTATGCATGTACATCTGTACATGCGTGTGTGTATGTGTGGCGTGCTTCATTGCTCTTTATATGCTTGTGAGTATATATGTGTGTGTGTCTCGGTTTTGATGACAAACGTATCTCTCTGTACGCTGTACGTATGTGACCAGAGGACAACGCATGTTACATATTTACTTTTTTGTTTTTACTTTTGTCAAGGAGCAGCGTGGCGCAAGAGTGAGTTTTGGGTCATGCATTTCTTTTCTTTAGGAGACTCTGCGCATTGTTGCATTTCTTCTTTTTTGTGTGTGTGTTATTCTCATATCTGTTTGTTATTTTTTTTTTTTTACTCCTCAAATCTTTATATCTTATCTTTCAATATACAGAAGTTGATTATATACAAAAAAGGAGCAAAAATAATGGTGTTAAATTTGTAGACTTACCGTGTGTGTGTGTGTGATTTGTTTTCTCTCTAGGAACGACAGCTTCTATTCCGTGATAGTGTTCTGTGTTTTTTTTTTTGCCTCACTAAACTTTACTACTCTTATCGCTGTTTTCTTTTCTTTTTTTTTTTCTTTGAAGCCTCCACCCTGCATCTTTTTTGTTCAAAGAATACTTTCTGATAGGCTTACAC
This sequence comes from Sergeia podlipaevii, assembly GCA_030849805.1. NCBI lineage: Eukaryota > Euglenozoa > Kinetoplastea > Trypanosomatida > Trypanosomatidae > Sergeia > Sergeia podlipaevii. Next base: position 6,825 of record JASANZ010002146.1, read on the forward strand.
GGGTGATCATAGAACGCTCGCACATAAACCCTTTCACATATATACTTACTTACACATACATACATACATACATACGTACATACACACACGCATTCCCTTCCATATATTTTTTCTTCAGTGTATGTACAGCCATTAGCGAAGAAGTGAGAAGCACTTACACACACATATATATATATATACTTAATCTGACCTGTTTACATCCTATATTCCTTGTGTGTGCTTGATTGCTTGCTCTTCGTTTCAGTTTCGTTGTTTATTTATTTATTTATTTATTTATTTTTCAATTTATAAGCAAGTTTTGTTGTTTTCTTTATATATTTATATTCCTTGTTGCACGACAGGGCACGCATACAAAAGAAAAGACAACGCACTTGCTCACGAGCAATTGCATTACCTCTTTTTTTTTTTCTCGGAAGAGAGTTCATTGCCCATGACAACAAAACAGCGGTATACGTGGACGAAAAATTTTACCAACGGCGACAAGTACGATGGCGAGGCCATTGGTGAGAATGTCAAAGACGGCAAAGGAACCTACGTGTGGGCCGCGAGCGGGGCAACGTACAGTGGGAACTGGAGCAACGATCTCCCACATGGCAGTGGTATCATGAAGGTGCCCGGGAATGATGGATACGAGTATGAAGGGCAGCTCTACAAGGGTCAGCGCAACGGCACTGGTACTTGCCGCTTCAATAATGGACGCGTCTACATCGGCGAGTGGCGTGGTGACGAGATGGAGGGTCAAGGAACCCTCAACGGTGCTCCCGGGGCAGATAACTTTACCGACTACACTGGCCCTTTTCACGCTGGTATGCGAAGTGGCGCAAGAGGCAAGTGTGCGTATAGCAATGGTGATCTCTACGAGGGGTCGTGGGTGAAGGGCAAGAGACAAGGTCAGGGAGAGCTTCGCCTCAGTAGCAGCGGTATTGCTCCTTCAGTCCCGACAAGTGCGCTTGGTACGGTTCACAATAGTCCTCATAGCATAAGCAGCACTGGCAGTACAAGGAATAATGCGGGGTGTCAGTATCCAGCGACTGGCTGCAGCAGCAGCAGTCCTCCAGTTTTGTACAAGGGCGCCTTTCACAACGACGTACCCTGCACCGAGGGTGGTGACCCGCCCGCAGAGATCACTTATGCGGACGGTGGATTCTACAAAGGGGGTGTGTCGGCTCTCATGCGCGAAGGGGAAGGAGAGTTCAGGGCTGGCGGCGGCGGCAGCAGCAGCAGCACCAGTGATGTATACACGGGCTTCTTTAGGCGAGATCTTCGTGACGGGCGTGGCGTCTTGCGCTGCGCGGATGGCAGCGTCTTTGAAGGCACATGGACAAAAGGCCAGCTAGATGGGCAGGTGACCTATTCCGCTCCCGACACGTCTGCTGCTATTATCTCCTCTTCAAGTCCATCAGAGAGCATCATTGTGTCCTACACGGGGCCGTGCTTGAGGGGGGAGTTTACTGGTGTCAACGCCCGCGCCACCTTTGCGGATGGCAGCGTCTACTATGGCGAGGTTCGCGCAGGGCGTCCGACTGGGCGAGGCGTGCTGGAAAACCGCCGCCTGGTGACTTCCTCTTCCTCCCCCGCTTCTGTCTCCTCCACCGCCCCTCTGCTGCCCGTGGATGCCTTCGGTCCAGAGGTGGTTCTTACCCGATATGAAGGAAAATTCTTCGATGGACGTCCAGAAGGGGATGGAACTGCGACCGTGCAAGTGCCTTCTAGTTTAATGCATGCACTCGGAAAGGGAAATTCAATCACCGGTGATATCAGCAGTGGAGGGAAAGGGGATGCCTCCTCTTTTCCTGCCCGCAGCGAAAGTGTGGTGGAGCTCACGCCATCTTACCAGCGCAACGGTGAGTATACCGGCACGTGGTCGCAGGGTCTCCCTCATGGCCGGGGTACCTGGCGCTGGACCTCTGGCGACGCCTATACGGGGGAGGTTGTCACAGGCTTGGCACACGGCTTTGGCACCTACACAGGTACCACGGAGTCCTACGAGGGCAACTTTGCCTGTGGTCTGCCGAATGGACGAGGTACGTACACTTTCAAGGATGGAAAGAGCGGCGTGCGGTGTCGGTATGAAGGTGAGTTCCAGACTGGGCTTGCAAGCGGGGATGGCGTGCTCACGCAAACGGGTCGCATGGACGACGGCAGTACCAGCACCTACACTGGCGGGTGGCAAGCTGGCATGAAGGAAGGCCGTGGAGTGGAAAAAATTGGAGACGAAACGTACGAAGGTGACTACCGACGTGGCCTGCGCCATGGACGTGGTACGCTGAGGAAAGGCTCCGTTGGGTCCTCTGCCAGGACCACCTACGATGGCGAGTTTGAAGACGGAGAGCAGAGTGGCAAGGGTGTGCTGACACTTGCAGATGGGACTGTTGTAGAGGGCAGCTTTCTTCGCGGCAAACCACACGGTAAGGCTGTGGTGGTGCGCTTCTCGCAAGGGATTGTCTTCACAGGTACCTACGACAATGGCTGTGTCGTCGATGAGGGAGAGATTGTGTACCCTAACGGCGATAAGTTCGTCGGCCAAGTGGAGAGGGCTGACGGCGATAACAGCAGCAGCGACGGTAGCGCGCACATAGATGCAAGTACTTTGGCACCTCAAAGACATGGCAAGGGCGTCTTCACCTTTGTGGAGGGCAATCGACTTGAGTGCACATGGCGGCACAACGTTCTCCATGGCGAAGGCAAGTACACTGTGGCGGGTACTAGCGAGACGTCCATACGCCACTACGTCGACGGCGTCATATCGACGAAGGCAACCACTAGCGACTCCATCTTTACCCCCGAAAACGAGTTCCCCAACACGCAATCTGCGGATGCGCTGAGGGAGAAAATGCAGAACATTGCCAAGCCCTTCAAGTTTGTGCGGAAAGGCGAGTCCAAGACCACGGCGGCCGGAGCAGCAGCGGGTACGAGCGGAGCGTCACGTGCCATACGTACTCGATCCCCAAGCGATGTCTCAACAGGTACAGGGGCAGCAGCAGCAGCAGCGACGGAAGGCCGGAGCTCTCAGCAGCAACCGGCACGACGGACAAGTAGCATAACGCCACGTGGTCTGCAAACGGCTCCACCAGCTGCGGCTCTGCCAACCCCTGGAGAAGGACGGAAGCGCGTATCTATCAATGGCGGTAGCGCTGCGACGCCACCTACGGACTCACCGCGTAGCCAACGCGGAGCTACTGACAGTCCCTCCTCTGTGTCTCAGCAACCGTCGCACAATGCAGCTGGTGGGGATTCCTTTCGATCAAAGCCACGCGTAGCAGCGAGTAAAGCTCAACCGAAGCAGCAGCAGCAGCAGCAGCAAAGTGGCGCGTACTCCATTAACCGAGGCAAGACAGCAGCAGGTCGCTCTCCCACAGCTGCGGCAACGGCTGCTGCTGCACCCACTAGTACACCCAGCTCACGTGGCGGAGCCACAGATAGTAATACGGCCTTGCTGGTGTCTCGCTTCCAGCGTGGGGTAAAGGGGATTAACGGTATCTCCCCGCCCAGCTCGTACCGCGGTGGCACTACCAGCGGCATTTCTGATTGTGAGGACGACGAAGGCAGTGGCGACGCGTTAGTGGGAGGAGGTCGTGCTTGCATCACGACAACAGGATCGTTGCCTGGTCAGCAGGGTCGCTACCGCCTGACTACTGAACGCCAGCAATTGCGGGGTCCACTGCAAGGCCAGCTCAAGGCTCTCATGGACGAGGCGAGTGCGATCCGGAGCAGCAAGGAGGATGAGATTCACTTGCTAACGGAGGAGGTACGGGTGCTCAACGAGAAGATTTGGCAGCTGCGCTTCACCATGGAGGCTACCTCCGCAGAGAAGTCTGGTGCGAGCTCTACTACAATCAAAAGGTCGTCCTCGCAGCAGAAAAATGACAAGCAAGCAAAGCGGCTCGAGGCGATGGTTGAGGAGCGCCGAAGTACAGTCGACAAACTTCAGTGTTTACTTCAGAGCAATTGAGCTCCTTCTCTATGCTTGCTTGCACAAACTTTTTTCTTCTTTCTTTCTTTTCGCTGCTTTTGTACAGTTATGCTGTGAAACTGCTGGTTGCTATCTTGCTTTGAGTTTTATGTCGCTGCGCACATATTATTTTTTTCTATTCTTACTTAGTTTTTTTTTCATGGTTGGGATACTGAATCATGGTATTCCAGGTAGATCGATGCGATCAAGCTTTACATTTATTGCTGCCACATTAGATGGGCCGACTTGTATGACCGTTTGCAAGTGTTTTTGTTTAGCACGAGAATAAAAGAGAGAGAGAGAGAGAAGGGAAAAAAAGAAAGATGTCAGCTATGTAAAATCCCGTATTGTTGCTATTTTCTTCAGTGTTTTACGTTCCTTTTGCTCTTTTATTGTTATTATTACTATTATTATTATTATTGTCGCCGTTGTCGTGCTTACAGGATGCCGAAGTGTCATGTATTGTGTATTGCGTCACATGTCAAAGCATGTAAAAAAAAAAAGGAATAATTTTTTTTAAAAAGTAGGATTACTCCTGCCGGCTTTGCAAGTGCGTTGTGTGCACTATAGATGGAACTACAATTTACCTCTGAGTCCTGCTGGCACACCATCAAAGTGTTGACTTATGTTCTTCATTCTACTTCTATGGCCTTCTTCCCTATTTCACTTTTTTTTTTCTTTATATTGTTCTACGTACGTTGCGCAGTACCATCACACTCACACACACACACTTTTGTGAGTCCTTCTCTGAAACTTAAACAAAAAGTATAAAAATACACGCCTACAAGAAGAAAATTGAAAAAGAAAAAAAGTGCGAAAGAAAGCACATACACGTGACTTATACTTAAACAATTACAAAAAGTTAACGGAGGATGTTTCGTCGCCTTGCCAGCAAATGTGGTGCGCTTGCTCCTGTGTGCCTCCCCTTTATGATGTCAAACACAGGCAACAGCAGTAGCAGCTTGGCTTCTATGAGGGCCGTCTCCTCATCTTCTACCGTGACTCCGCTTCCCAACCGCATCCTCACTGGTGACACACGCAACGGCACCATTGACTCTGTTCATGTGAGCTGGACGGATAAGGTTGGTATAGAGGCAGTCTCTGATACTCGCATGCCTGCCGGACCACTCCTGGCCATGCTTGACATGTGTGCTGCTCGCTGTGCACAGAAGACTGCGGACGCCGCATCGCACATTACCCATAAGTCGTACCTCACATGTACTGTTGGCGTCACCAACACCGTGTTTTCGTGCGCCATCCTGAACGGGGACGCGGTCAGATTAGATGGACGTGTGGTGCACTGCGGCTCCAGTTCAGTTGGCATCTACATTCGCTTTTACAGGCTCTCACCGACCACGCGCATGGAGAGCTTGGCGGGAGAGTCATTCTTTACCATGGTCACCATCACGCCAGACCTGAAGGCGGCGAAGATCGTGCCAGCGATGGAACTCACTGATCCGCTTGATATTGCGATGCACATGCGGTACGCCAACATCCGCGAAGTTCAAAAGGAAAATGCGATGGAGCAGGAGAAGCGCAAGAACATTGAGCTCACTGCGGATGACGTCGACTGCCCCGTGAATCACGCCAAGCAGCTGCAAGTGACGATTGGCTCCACCAAGCGCGAAGCCAACCGCATTTTCTTTACTTCTTTCCTCAACAACAACAACACTGTATTCGGTGGGGAGCTGATGTCGTGGATGGAGCGCCACGCTGTGCACTGTGGCCAGATGTTCACTGGCAATCGTAATGTTTACACGATCGGCATGCACAGCGTTGCCTTCGATGAGCCTGTGTATGCAACGGACTGGCTCACGCTTGAGGCGCATGTAGTATACGTGCGGAACACCACTATGGAGGTGGAGGTGCGGCTGCGCGCAGAGCGACAGAAGACGGGCGACATCATCACCAACCGCGCCTCCTTTGTTCTTATTAACAATAATGATATCGGCCAAAAGGCTATCGTTCCTGTTGGTATTGACCTCAAGTCGGCGTCACAGGAGGAGCTGCAGCTGTTTGCCCACGCCAAGGCGAGGTACCAGCACAGCGTACTGCGCAGGGAGAAATTTAAGGAAACCATGCTGGAGGAGACAGGGTGCTGCCGATAGGGGTCGCTGAGGTGCGTCTGTCAATGATGATATGCTGACGACGACGAAGGCGTGATCATGCATGCATATCTTCCTTCTCATTATGTATACTGCGTGCTTCAAGATAATGGTGTCATCAGGATCTCTGAAGATACACACATGCGCGCACGCAGGCGTGTGCATGGACGGTTTAATGAGTGTCGCCATTTGTGTGCGTGTTATGTGCGCGCCGGGCAATGGATTCATGAAGCTATGGAAATTGCCCCAAAAGGCAATGCTTTACGTATATCTATATCAGCTAAAGTGCTGACTTCATCTTGCTTGCTTTTTTTTTTTTTGCTGTGGTGATGGTGACAAATGCGGGAGGATGAGAGGGAGCACAGTTTGTCTTATCGCGAGAAGTCCTCTCTGCACTTGTATCTTCCCTTATTTGTTTTTTTTTTTCTTCACCCTTTTTTTAATATGCTGATGCTTCACTTTATACAAGGCACATCACACATACATATACACCTGACGGCTGGGGAGGGGGGAGGAAGGGGAGGCTACCTAAAATGAGAAAGTGTGGGGAATGTACGAAATCCTCACTATTCCTGTGTATATATTCGGCAACATACAATGGCACTTGTGCATATATATATATATATATATTTATTTATTTATTTATTTTCCCCACCCTCCTTTTTTTTTGTCGTTGTTGTTACAACTCGAATCCATTTTACTATTTGTTGCTGTTGTTGTTGCTTTTTTTCATATAAAGAACAAAAGCGAGAAAGGGTGTGGTAGGTGAGCTTGGGGGAGAATACGTCGGCGTATAACTGGAGATATCTACTACAATTCTCAACAGTCGCATGTTTGGCATTGAACTTATTAGCGCCAGCAAAGGTCATCTTTTTGGCGCAAAGATTGTGTGCTTCTTGGGTGAGACCGCGCGCTGCACTCTTGTCGCGTGTTTCCCGAGGCGGCGCACATCTTCACACTTGGCATGATGCGCGCATGACCTTCGAAGCGCCCCCGCTCCACTTTGAGGATGTGGTTCGCTACACTGCCAAGGTGAACAGTGCGCGGCACTCTACACTGCTTGTGGATGTTTGCCTTGACGCTGAATGCGATGAACTATGGCGTGCTACCAAACGTGCTTCCTTTTTGTGCTTTTTGCGCTAGATGAGGATGGAGAGGCTTTTGAGCTGAGCAAGGACATTAATCTCTCTCTCTCGGGAGCGTCACAGGAAGAACTGCGCGCCTATTGAGATGGGCGGTGTCTCATGGAGGATGTTCTAAAGCGACGCAGGCAGAAATGCTGATACATATATATATTGCTCCTTGTATCTTCACGAGATGTGTAAGGCTATACTGGGAAAATTGCTTCTTTGGTGGTTCTCCTTCGTATCTGCTGCAGTGGACATCACGTGAAGCAGTAGTAGGAATGTTAATAAAGGTGATGCATTGCTTTTCTTTTTTATCCCTCCCCCATCCCTTTGATATTCTGTTCCTCTCTCATACTAACGATCTTACTTTCTTGCCTTTCACTGCTAAAAAAAAAATTATGATTAACAAAAAACATAATGCTTGCTCATTACAAGCACAGCTCATCTCATTAGGAAAGAGAGAGATTGCGTGCATATGCATGTGCGTACTACAAAGAAGATGCGAGGCAGTGAAGTATATGTACTTTTATTTATTTTGGTGATATTAAATTAGTAGGACCAATTGTTTTCATTTCTTCTTGAAGACTTTTTCACACGGCCCTTTCTTTATTATGAAAACTTTCTTATGCTTTCGCCCCTTCTGACTCCCTTCCATCTCCGTCCCCGCCTCTTTCTCCATCTTTGCGTGGAAGCAGTATCACAAGTTGACTATATTTTGAACCATTACTACTATACTGGTGTTTCTCATTTTTTTTTAAAAAAAAAAATTACTGTTTATAGATGCGTTTTCACTGTAGACGTGCCTATGCGGGGCTCCTATGTAAACATACCCCGTTTGCTTCGTGTGCTGCGTCTTCCATTTACCCGCCATTCTTGCTTGGAGGCACATGTCACTGCTCAACATCACCCGCTGCCGCTAGGGAGCTGCTGGTGGGAAACACAGATATTGGCATCCGCAGTGCGAATGAGTATTCTTATCAAAGACAAGAGTTTATAGGCAAGCTGTTTCCGCTGATCCGACCCCGAACGGACGCAGGCGAGGTTCTCGCACTCGTTGACATTACCGCTGGGAGATTGGCGTGCTACTACGTGAATGGCTTTAAGAGCGGCTCAGTTATGAAGCCGGTCGGTGACGTATCAATGGCAACAGTTTCCTTCAACTCATTTGTATTTACTAAGCCAGTTTACGAGGGCGACCTCATCTCTGTTGACGCGCGTGTCATCAACGCTGGAAATTCTTCTCTCGGCATCTACGTGAGCGTTAAGCGGCAGGCATATGACTGTCCAACTCCGACCAAAGTTGGCGGCTGCTTTGTTACCATGGCCACCATCGACGCCAAGATTCTGGGAAAGCCCGTCTCAGGTGTCATCCCCGCAGTTCGCCTAACGATACCGGAGGACATTGTGCATCATGAGAACTACTTCCATGTACGTGAGGAAACCGCCATCGATCGAAAAACGAAGGATGAGGCAAAGCGCAAAACGCTCACAGTGGCCGAAGTGGAGCTGCCACAGAATATAACCAAGGTGACGAAGGTCACCTCACTTTGTACTGAGGTTGCAGAGGAACATCATTTTGGTATTCAGTACTTGAACGGCAACAATGTCATCTTTGGAGGTGAAATCTTAAGGTTTATGGAGCGAACAGCACTGCATTGTGGGCGTGTATTTGCTGAGCGGTCGCGTCTTTTCACGCTTGCCATGCTTGGCATGACTTTCGACAGTCCTATCGGCCTCAAGGATCTGGCACGATGCACTGCACGGGTGGTATGCGTTCGCCGCTCCACACTTCTTGTCAAGGTGAAAGTAGGCGCGGATGAGAAGTTGCAAGATCCTAGCAAAATGCGGGGGACGAACAGCGCTTATTTTGTCTTGGCAGCTGTTGATCCTAATGGATTTCCAATGGAGATTCCCAAAGGCATAGATCTATGTGGGGCTACGCAGGAGCAGCTTCACTCATACTGGAACGCACGCTACATGATGGAAACCGCAGAGAAGCGGCGCTACTCTCATTGACACATGTTGCCATGTCCACCAAACATTGCGTATCCACATACATATATATATATATATATATATATATATATATGACTCTTTAACGGCTGCGGTATCTATATACCCTTTGGGGAACGTACAGTTCAGGTATTCAAGAGACGAGACTGTCAATTCATTCAGCCCGCACCCATTTGTAGCGGGGGGTTTCCCCATTATTATTATTATTTTATTTTTTTTCAATTATTATGCTTTAATGTTGTACTCTTTTTATTTTTGCTTTTGGCATGGCATACATATATATATGTCACCGCTCTCTCTCTCTCTCTCTCACTATGTGAATGTGCATTGTTTTATCATTATGATGTCCAAGGCATATTTTTGGTCTCTAAACAAACACACAAAGAAAAAATGTTTGTGTGCCAGTATGTTTTTCTATTATTATTATTATTATCAATATTATTAATGACAGCGTTTGCAGAAGGGTCTGGTATATATATACAGCCCACAGCTTAATCTAATACACAATATACATATGTACGCTGACAAATGGCAGGGCGTTGCTTTTGTCGCTTTGGGTGTGTTTTTATGTGAGCTCCAAGAAATGCGAAGCCCGCATCAGCAATAAGCAAAACAAGGGGAGAATTGCACATTTATGCTAAGCGTATAGTGCTCGTTGTTTCTCTCTCTCTTTTTTTTTTTCCATCCACGGAAGTTAAGTCAATAGAGCTGGCTTGTTGTATATTTATTCAATGCTCAAACGCTTTAGCAACAGCCCTGGAAGGGGGTGGAGATGGCCTTGGTATCCCGCCCTGCTGTCATGTCATGCTACTACAAGGCGCTTCTGCTCTACGCTTGCGGCAGCGCCTAGCGAGCTCATTGTTGGCGACGCACAAGTCGGCGTGAGGGACAGCGCAGCATATGCCTACACAAGCGCGGAGTTCATTGGCAAAATGATACCTCTGGTACGCCCGCGAACGGACGCGGGAGACATTCTGTCTATCTTGGACATGGCAGCCAGCCGCTGTACTTTTTTCTTTGTTCACCAATACAAAGGCTCAGGGCCGCTTGGGCCAGTGGATGGTGGTGCCATGGCAACCATATCGATTAACTCATTCTTAATTCACAAGGCGGTATACGAGGGTGACCTCATTATCGTGGATTCTCAAGTCATTCACGCTGGTAAAGCCTCTCTTGGGGTTTTTCTAGAGGTCAAGCGACAGTCCTATGACTGCCCTATCCCTTCGAAGATTGGCGACTGTTATGTGACCATGGTCACCATTGACGCCTCCAATCTCGGCGTTTTGCGTCACGGCGTTGCCCCTGCAGTCCGCCTCACTACGCAAAAGGAGATCGCACACAATAAGCGATATCATAAAATACGCAAAGAAACGACCCTTGATGAAGCGCAGCGCGTCGCACAACTAGCGCGTACGTTGACCGTAGAGGAAGTGGAGTTACCGCATAATAAGCGAAAGAAGGTCAAAGTTGCGCCAAAGGACACAGAAGTCACGGGCGATCGCTGCTTTGGAGTAGAAGACGTCAACAGCAATCACGTCATCTTCGGTGGCAATATTCTCAAGTTTATGGAGTGTACGGCGCTGCACTGCGGACGCACCTTTGCTGAAAAACCTAATCTTTTCACATTCGGCATGCTTGGTGTCACATTTGAAAGTCCAATAAGCATGTATGATCTCGTCCAGTGTACTGCAAAGGTAATGTGTGTGCGGCGATCAACAATGCTGGTAGAGGTGCGCATCACCGCAGAGCGTGACGGCAAGGTACGCTCCACCAATAAGGCCTCTTTCCTTCTCGTGTGTGTCGACATCACTGGCGCCACCATCGAGATCGATAAAGGCCTGGACCTCAGTCAAGCTTCCCAAGAAGAGCTCCATGAGTATCTAAACGCACGATATATGATCGATGCTGCAAAGAAACGAAACCATAGTTGATTACGTAAATATAATCTAGAATGATGAAGGGAAAAAGGATATATGCAAAAAGAGAGAGAGGCATATATATATTTTTTGTTGTCTTTAAAAAGGGATGGCATGTATGTAGGTGCCATGTGCGCCTATAATTGTTTCTTGCTATCTATGCCAGTTGGCCCACTATGGAGGAACCTTTTGCATGTCTCTAATCGCTTGTTAACGTGCTTTTATTTAAGCATACATATTGTGGTAGAAAGCAATACTTATGTTATGAGGGGATGAAAGGATGAGTGCTATTTATCGTGTGAATATAGCATATGTGCTTAAACTGGAGGAAATTGCTTTTAAAAATATGTTATCTGATTATCCTCCTCTTTGCTTTTCCTCTTCTTTCCCTACTTACTTTTTTTTTTTGTATGTCTCCTAAGCAAACAAATCATCGCAAGGGAGTGCAGCAGCCGCAATAAGCGTACATACATATATATAGTGCATTTTAGTCTAACCCGCCACTCTTAGTCTTATATATATAATTGCAATCTCCATTAAAATAAAGTACTCACTTTGTTGCAAATATTTTGCTGCTACCCCTTTTTTTGTTTTTTGTTTTTGTTTTTTCCCCTCCTTCGTTGCGCGAACGAATACTACAATTCCATACATTTGCTTATTCATATCCCCAATATTGCCAATTGACAACCACACGTATGTTGAGACGATTGGTGCCCACTAAGGCACTCAAATGTGCGCACAGTGTCCCCTGGCTACGACAAGTGGGTGCCACTGCGTGCACTAGGTTGTCTCACCCAGCAACAGCAGCGACCGCTTCCTCCTTCATTAATCACCCTACTGGTAGTGCAAGACGCTTCTGCTCTACGAGTAGTAGTGGCGGCGGCATCGTCCTAGGAGACCCAAATCTTGGGATCCGAGATAGCACCGAGTGCGTATACAGGAGATCTGAGTTCATTGGACGACTTTTTCCTCTCGTCCGTCCACGTACAGACGCCGGCGAGGTGCTCTCGCTGATCGATATATGCGCCGGGCGTGCTGCTCTTTACCACGGTCATGGGTATCCAACCGGAGGTCGCATCAGCCCCATTAATGGTATCTCCATGGCCACCGTTTCTTTCAACTCCTTCATGTTCCCTGAGGCAGTTTTTGAGGGAGATCTTATTCTTATCGAGGGACGCGTTATCCACGTTGGCAAGTCATCGATTGGTGTGTACCTCAACGTGAAGCGGCAAGGCTATGACTGCCCCTTGCCAGCCGATGTGGGGGAGTGTTATGTCACGATGGTCACCATCGACGCCAATAACTTGGGGAAGGTGCGAACTGGGATCTGTCCGGCTTTGCGTATTGCTGATCCCCAAGACTTAGAACGCTATAAGATGTATCATCAGATTCGCAAGGACAACATGATAGAGGTCAAGCGCCGCATGGATGTGAAGATGCGTACTCTTAACTTGGCCGACGTGGAGGTCGAGGAGAACAAAACCAAAAAGTTGATGCTCACACCGAAAGAAACCGTCGTGAACGGGGACCGATGCTTCGGCGTGCACGACGTAAACACCAATAATGTTATTTTTGGCGGTGAAATCTTAAGGTTTATGGAACGCACTGCGCTGCACTGTGGGCGTGTCTTTGCACGTAAGGCGCGTCTCTTCACACTTGGCATGATGGGCATGACATTTGACAGTCCCATCTACTTGGAGGACCTTGTGAGGTGCTCAGCGCATGTGTGCTGCGTGAGACGATCCTCGATGCTAGTTGAAGTTCGCATTGAAGCGGAGCGTGAGGGTAAGCTGCAAGCCACGAACAAGGCCTCTTTCTTGCTGGTTGCGGTGGATGAGAAGGGTACGCCTTTTGAGATTACCACTGGTATTGACCTTAGCAACGCGACCCAGAAAGAGCTGCAATCGTACTGGAACGGACGCTACATTATGGAGTCGACGAGGAAGAACCGCCACCTCAGTGTGGTGACGCGAAAGAAAGGCAAAACAAGCAACTAATGCCTTTTTTAGCAAAGGAATGAGAGAATGGACAAGTAAAAAAAAAATCCATTCTACACATACACACAACAAACAGAAATTGTGGTGGTGGTGGTGGTTGCTTTTTGAAAAAGAAGGCCTTTATCGTTATGCATGTATCTTTCCCTTACTCACCCGCCAATCCCGATCTATCCTAGATGCATATTGATGGCCAGAGCTAGCACAGTCATACTTCTTGGGTTGAGGGGCTGGAGAAGAGAGAAGAAGGCAAAATATACTTTCTTCTTTATTGCTGCGTTTATGCGTATGCGTCATCTATATATTTTGCTCTTGTACTTTAGAGCCCAATATATAAGACAGATGTCTATATTTTTTTTTCTTTGCAAACATGAGTCCGACGTTGTCAAGCCATGCTCTTCTTTTGATCTTTTTTTTAAGCTATTCGCACGCTGTTTGGCGAAGTCTCCGTGTACACTAACACGTGTCTGAAGCTCCACTTTTCCTAGAGGAAAGAAAAAGAACTGTTATCATTTCTTCTTCTTTTGTCTCCTGCGCTTTTCTTGTTCGCTCCTTTTTCTTTTTTTTTGCTGATAGCGCTTTGACAATTAGTCAAATATAGATTATTTTTTTTTTTTTGAAAGGGCCGCTTTAATATATATATATATATATATATATTACATTATAGCACAATCACGACTGTATTGTCATCGTTATGGCAACTCTCACGGTTGAGGACCTGAGGCCAGAAGCACTTGCCAAGCAGAAGGAAGCTCTTCAAGCATGTGAGCGTGAGCTGGCTGTCCTTCTCAGCTCCAATGCAAGAGATAAAGGAGTAGAGGATCAAGTAGCTACACTGCAAATGCGGAAGAACGCACTCCAGCAGGAGCTGCAGTGGCGTGCTCTCATGCTCGAGGTGGAGGCTGACTCGACAGTGCAAAAGGTGACCACAGACGTGGAGGAGGCCGCCGCTACTTTCCGCCAGAGCATTGTGGTACCGCCAGGGTACGAGGGGCAGGCAGGCGAGGACGGCGGGATGCCTATTCCCTTTAGCGAAACCGACGATTTTGCAGATATGGCTCCAGTTGAAGCGGCTGTAGATGCGTGCATCTCCGACGCACATGAGCTACTCCGTTGCTACTCCGCTACTGCGTCGTCCAGCACCTCTACTCCTCTTATTGTCAAGCAAAAGGCGAGCAGTGGGGGCAACGGCGCTCACAGCAATGGCTCACTCATTTCGCCTGAAGAGAGTACCCGTTACCGCCGTCGTGCGCTGTTGATGCTTTTAGTTCTCTCCGTACATGTTGGGAAAGTAGATAAGCTGTGCAAATTTGATACTATTCGCGATCCTAGTAATGTGCCCGTCGATACCGCGGATGACCTTCGAGAAGAGGTAGCTAGTGAATGGCAATGGGCACTGTATGAGTCCAAGGTGCTGACGGAAGAAGAAATGAAAGAGTGGGTTGCAATAGTCAAGACGTTTTTAGGCCCACCTTTTGATAGTGCTCCGTAAAACATACATTTTTTTCTTTTTGTATGTTCTTGCTATATTATTATTGTTGTTGTTGTATATATATATAAATATATGCCGCGTTCGCATAACATAATGTGCGTATGTGCATGTTTTTGTGTGCGTGTGTAAACTACCTGAAGACATCAACAGTAAGTATGGGAGCACAACTATATGATCTTCAGAAACTGTGCATTCTTTTATTTTTTTTTGGTTGTTCGAAGACACTTTTATATATATATGATGGTGGATACTATTATTAATTGTGTTATTAACTCATTATTATTATTATTTTTTTTTGAAGTGCCTCCTGTTATTGTTGTTGTTTTTTGTGTGTCATTCAAGTGCAAAGTTATGATATTCCATTCTATCTCTTTCTTATCTGTTACGTCCTGGTACACGTTTTTTTTTTCTTTTTTGCTAAGCATCGCCTAAATAGCATGTGTACAACTTTTTGACTTACAACTCTTGATCTTCTTTTTCTTTCTATTTTTTTTTTTCTTCATTAAAAGCAGCACTTCAGCAAGATACATTTTACACCGTCTAGTACTTATTTTTCACTGCTTAAGTGTAAGCATTTTTTTTTCCCTTTTCTTCTCTTGCATCTTCTCTTTTATCTGCCTCCTGCACGTGAGAACGCACGTTTTCTTTTTTCAAATTGACGTAGCTGTACGTGTGTGGTGGTGGTGGTGGTGCTTAGTTTAGAGCAGGTGGATATTTGTATACTCCGTTTATCATTTTTTTTTTTTTTTAATAGTACGAAGGCACACGCGCATCACATTTTTCTTCACAAACGCTGATACATACTGTTTTTGCATTATTTAAGAAAATATAGTTGTCAAAACATACCGCCGGCACCTAATCTACATCAAAAAAAAAAAGTTTTTGCGTTTGTGCGTATCACGTGTGTTCAACTCTTTAGCTGCAAAAAGGGAAGAGGAAAGGATTTTAACTTGATCATATTAAAGTCTCACCCACTCATACGAGCGGATTTTAATAACAATATATATCTTGCTGTAAATTGCTTTCTTTGGCACTTCATCGAATACCGTCATGTATGTTCGTACCCCACGTGTGGTCGTTGCATCATCTATAGCCGCTGTGAGGTACGCCTCCGTGTTGGCAGCGACGAAGCTAGCTGTATCCATGCGGCAGTTGGCATATAATGAATTCAACCCTATTCCAGCCTCTACCGCGTCTCGCAACGTTCGCGAGACCTTTGCAATGGCGCGTGGTTGCATCCCCGAGTCATCACTGCTGAGTGCCCTTGCTAACTCAATGCGAGAGTTTAGCTCGTTCTCTGGTAAGCCACACGACTTTATGCGAGCAGTGCACGATGGTTCTGTCATTGTATTCTTCTACAAGCCAGTATGCGCTCCATGCGAGGCAATACGAGCCAAGATGCTGCACAGTGTGACAGACACACTGCACAGGTTGGAGGGGGTATCCAGCAGCAGCAGCAGCGGTGAGACGAGTAAGAAAGATGAAAGTCATAGCCATCACGATTGCCATAGTGGCAGCATTACAGCAACGCCTACCACCACCACCACCACTACAGACAATAGCAGCAGCAGTGGTAATAGTAACAACCATGTGGACGCCCATTCTGCCAGTGGACCTAGCGCCGGCACTGCCGCTGAGGGGGACGATGAGGATGTCCCTACAGAATTCCGCATGGTTTGCGAGCGTGCACAGAAGCGGTTTGAGGAGGAGTTTAGCGACGCCGCGAAGCACATTCATATGCTATCGGTCAACACAGATCAAAACGAACGCCTTACTGCGCTGCATGACGTGCGCAGTTTGCCAACTTTTGTAGGCTACTCCCAAGGTCGCATTTTAGGGAGAGTCGAGGGGGCGAACGAGGAGGAGCTTATCAAACTTCTGCGTATTGTGGTAGAGTCAACGAAGAACTCTGAGAGTGAGCATGCGTCTGAAAATAGTTCTTAAGTATCCCTTTCTTTCTCTCTCCCTCTGTCCTCCCCTATTTCTCACACACATTATCGAGCGATTCGTGTGCGCGCGTATGTATGTATGTATGTATGTATACTGCACTTTCTCGCGTTTACTCTTCGCTGTTTCGGTGTCATACGGGCCGTATATTGTCCTTATGAGGCCGGGCGCGGAGTACTGTCATTTTTTAATTCTTTTTTTTTCTCTCGGGATGATTTTTTTTTTTTTCAAGCTTTCACGTGAAAAAAAAAAAGACGAAAACCGAGACATGATCGTTCCTTAGTGCATTCTTCAGTGTCGAAAATATGAACAAGGACGGGATCCAAAAAAAAAAAAACCAAATCAACTGTCTAATATCTGCAATGGAAGTTGTGAACGTACGAGTGTGTGGTTTATGTGTGTGTGTGTGTGTGTGTGGAGCACTGTTGACGGAGCGTCTCGTTTTGCCCTCTACCTCTCCTTATCCATTTTTTTTTCTTTTTTCGCAACGCTGTTGTTTGAAGCTGCCTGCATGTCAGCGCCCATTGTCTCAAAATAATATGTTTCAAAGTGAATGACTCTATGCGCGCACAGATTTAATAATAATAATAATAGAAACTGTTTATTTTTGTTGTTGTTGTTTGCATACACTTGCGTTTGTGTAGAGAAGCATTGGGGTGGTTTTTATTTTGGTTGTTGCCGCTGCTTAGCCAACAAGCCAAAAGGAAAGAGATTCTGACGAGGCATGTTTCTTTGTTTTGTTTTGTTTGCACTTCTGAACTTTTTGTCTCTCTTTCTTTCTCTATCTTTCATGTTTCTGGTCGCATTTTTGTTTGCATTTTTTTGATACTATATATATAGCCAAGATAGCGTAGCTGTGGTGCGCGTGTGGTTGGCATACAGTGCGCACACTTGCGTTCTTTCAACTGTTTTTTTTTTCCTTTTTTTACAGAGTTAGGCTTTCCATTCTATACATCATTGTGGTTAGCGTTGGAGCACAGTGTGCCATTTCATTCCTACAGCTAACTACTATTCTTTTCTCTCTATATATATATTTTTAAGCTGCTGTTGGCTCCTGCTGATTAATTCTCAAACAATATACATTAAACTGATCTACGTTGCATTATAGTTCTGTATAGGTAGTTCTACTTCAATTTGAGAATAAGTGAAAACACATAAGGGTAAAAGTAAAACTGAAAAATGAATCATCAAAGAAGGGCATTCCCATCTTCGGCTCTGCGTGTGACCGCACTTACGTTGTGTCTAATAGTAGTTGTGGTACTAGTAGCTCCCTCTGCTCATGCCACGGCAGTAGAGAGGAGGAGGAAGGGGAGGAGTGAAAACCCAGCGGCGAGACTATCGACGCTGCAGAAGTGGATTTGCTCTGACTATGTGCAGGAAGGAGCAGTGCCGCTGCATCAGTCTCTCACACGTGTACGCCAGCAAAATGTAGAACGTGCCAGAAGTAAAAGGACTGCCACTCTTATGGACAGTACTGGGGACGTCACCTTAGAAGAACAACTCAACGCAACGGATGCAGCACATGTGTACCGCCGTGGTACTGCCCGAGCTAGCGGTACATATGTTGCTGTATGTCGAGACAGTATTGGCCTCGGTGAAGCAGGGAAACTTAGCAGTTTTTATTCCCATCGCCGTGGGGCAAGTGTACTATCTTTGAATGGTATCGCAGCCACTGCTCAGGCCTTTGCCGACATTCATATCGTTGACAGTGAAACAGTGCTAGTCTTTCTTCCCACTGCTTCTAGTATGACACGGGGTGAGGGTAGTAGAGGTGACGCAAGTGGGATAGCAGCAGCAGCGGCGGCAGCAGAGGTACTGGAGCAAGTACTTGGTGCCAACGCGAAGGTCTTGAACGTATTTGCCACCTCCACCGGGCAGCTGCTGAAGCTTTCCCGTGAAACGCGTTCTCTTCTTTTTGCCGAGGCCACGACACCAAGTAGAGCGAGTGAGGAGATCACCTTGTCTTCGCCGTTTTCCCAAGAGACCCGTGTGGGTGTGTGGACGGCGCCAGGGCAGGAGCACTTTGTATTACAAGATCTTTTGCGTTCTAGACGTCTCAGAGATCTCACGCAGCAGCTCCACGGCAGTGATGGTGACGACGACAACCACAACAAGGAAAGTAACCGGCGTGATAATATGTGCGAGGTCACGTACGCAGTGGAGGAAGGGGGGCCAGAGATGGGCTCTGGCGGAGTGGCGGCGGACTGTACGAGTCAAGCGTGTTTCCTTGCTGTTTCTCTACGTGAGCGCCATCTTTTTGTGAATGGTGAAACGCATTACACCCCTCTCTCTTCGGCGTGCGCGGCGGTGCTGCGAGCGATGGTTGCGCATCCCGCAGTGCGCTGGGTGGAGCGGCTGCATCAGCGTAGCGCTGAGTTACTCAATGATAAAGCAAGTGCCTTAGTGCAACGCGGGCATGCTGGGCTCACCGCGAGCTCTAGTGGGAACACTCCGCAAAAGATCGCCTATCCCTTGTGGGATCTTGGTCTTGATGGGAAGAACGAGATTATTGCAATTGCCGACAGTGGTCTTGATGTATCTAGTTGCTTCTTCGCGGATGCAAAGTACCCCGTGTCTATTTACCCAGAGGTAAACATGCGGCATCGTAAAGTGATCTCCTTCTACGCTTGTGAGGGACCTGAGATAGTACCAGCCCAGTTTGATGTTGAGAGTGGACATGGAACACACGTGGCGGGTAGTGCGTCGGGGTGTGCCTGTGGTGATGGCGGCACTTCCCCGGTGTCGTCTAGTTGTGCAACGATGCGCAAGTACAACGGTATCGCTCCAGGTGCCAAGCTCTTCTTTCGTGCTTTGGGGTGTGACGGCACCATGAGCCTCACGCTACCCACGAACATTCGTGATGTTTTTGCGCCAGCGTACAGTGCCGGGGCTCGCATTGCCTCCAACTCGTGGGGTTTTCGTTCCAACGATGAATACACAGCAGTCGAAAGGGTGGTTGATAAGTTTGTATACAGTCATGATGATATGCTTATTTTATTTGCCGCAGGGAATGTACCTGAAAAGGGTCTCTACAGCCCTGGCATGTCCAAGAACGTCTTGACAGTAGGGTCTCACCTTAGCTCTGCCCTACCACGCGATCAGGACAGTGTGTCTCCTCGCTCTGCCTATGGCCCGACCTACGACGGCAGACGCAAACCCGACGTGGTTGGCCCTGGTGGCCCACAAATCTGGTCCGTACGTGCCTCCGGTCTGCATACCAGCGTCCCACTTTCACAACCAGCCAAGGATACCTGCGAGATAACAAGTAAGGCGGGCACATCCATGGCGACCGCCCTCGTCGCTGGTGGTGCCGCACTTGTGCGACAGCATCTGCGTGAGGACGTGGGGATTGCTGTGCCCTCTGCGGCGCTGATGAAGAGCTACCTCATTCACGCCTCCACAAATCTCGCGTCACCGCGTAGTGGGTTTGGCCGTGTTGACCTCTCCCTGCTGGTCCCCGCTGCTAGTCCCACTGCCTCAGCGCTGCAGCTGCGCAGCTGGATAAGGGACCGCGTTCTTCTCGAGAATCGTGCTACTCATCAGTACTGCTTCTCTGCTTATACTCCACGTGACATACAGGCACGCACCACTCCACAGACCAAGACGGAAGAAACTTTTCTTAAGGTAACCCTTGGATGGACGGACATTGCGGCCGCCGCTGAAGGGTCGCGGCACAGTCTTGTGCACGATCTTGACCTCGTTGTGGTCGACGTGGACGGAAAAATGTATTATGTGGGACTTGCAGAACCCACAGCTCCCTTTTTCGACCGAATGAATAACTTTGAGCAGGTACGAATTCCAATGACAGACGCACTCGCAAAGGGGTTCCGGGCGATGGTGTACGGTCACGACGTGCGCGCTGCGGATGTGCAGGCGTACGCGCTGGTGGTATCCGCGCCTGGACTTGAAGCGAAGGATCACTGCGATAACGCGTTTGCCGAGCTCGCCAGTGCTCAGCATAATGTTTCTGTACAGTGCCCCAACCAGTGCAGTGGGCATGGCACGTGTGATCCGGTCACAAAGCAGTGTCTTTGCCATCGTAACTATGCATCCATTGACTGCTCCTTGTGTGACTCGGAGGTATTGTGCAACCGTCATGGCGTGTGCAACGCGGCGACCATGACGTGCACGTGTACCAAGGGTACGCACTTCATTCATGCCGATTGTTCTGGGTGTGTGCAAGGGTGGTATGGGCCAGGCTGCGACTCACGGTGTGAGTGCGCCAACGGAGGTACATGCAATGAGATCACTGGTCTGTGTGTGTGCCCGCAGGACAAGACGATTGGGGGTACCGGATGCTTCCAGGGCTCTAGCTGCCAGTACTGCTGCGAAGACTTTGGTGGTGATGCTTGCAATGAGCGAAGCTACTGGTGTGATGAGTCCGGTGCGACGGTTGCGGTGGATGACCCGGCTGGGGCACTTATCCAAGTGAACGGCTACTCTCAGTACCCCTTCTGTGTGACGTGCCGCTGGCGCATTAAAGCGCCATCTACGAACTACATCGTTGTGCTTGATTACCTGTGGTACGACATAGAGACCCCATACGATATGCTTTACTTGTACGACCTGCGCTTGGGCAATCAAAGCAACAGCAAGCCTCAGAGTGGTAGTGTTGAACGTGCAGACAACCTGCTGCGCAAGGACAATGGACGTGCTGATGTGCCTTTCACTGTCCGTTCTATGGGACCAGAGGTGCAACTGGTCTTTGTCTCTGACTGGGCTGGTGTGAGGCGAGGGTTTGTTATCAAGTATCGCTTTAAAGCCAAAAGCGCGTGTAAGATCACTTGCCAATCTCCTTCGGTGCTGCCTCTTCAGAGAAACGAACCTGGTATCAAGGGCAGCACCAACCAAGATGAGAACACAAAGGAAGATGGAGGAGGGGAAGGTAATACCATGACGTGTGGGGAGGCCATTAGGCTTCCTGACTTGTGCATCTGCCAGTCACCGTTCTTTGGGTGGAACTGTGATCTTCTCCTTGATACCAGCGCTGTCGCGCCTACGCAATCATCAATGCCGCCGCACCCGACTACAGCAGCCGATGGCAATTCTGGGGCGGCGGCGGCGGCGGGTCGTCCTCGAGAGGCGTTTCTTTCAACTGAGTCACTGCTTTTTGTAGATGTCAACGCGTCAAGCACAACAACAGAAGGGAATGGCGGTGGTGGTAGTGGGAGCACCCCAGTGGACATGGATGTTGGCCAAGCTGCGGTGTATTTACCACTTGTGGTGAACGGGTTTAGTGTGCTGAGGATTCAGGTACGTGTACGCACTAGGGAGCACGATTTGAGCAAGCATTCGACTGCAGCAAATGATGAGGGAGCACAACATAGTAGTGGTGAGGGTGAAAAGATGCGGGAAGCATCACAGGTGGAGCAGGAGGAGGAGCTAGGTGCAAGCCTTGTCTTTTCTCTCATCCCAGTGCCTGACAATCAATGGCTTGAGAGGGTGGTGAAGTTAATCATGATTATCTCTGAGATTGATCTGCTCGGCGACACACTCAGTTCCACTACGTTGATGCCCCCAGGAGCCACTCCTCAGCGAATCCCTTTGTTCTATTGCCCAGACACGCCAATGATAACAGTAACTGTGCCACTTCAGAGGCCTTCTACTGCAGAGGGTAGCTCAAGTTTATCCTTACTCGAGCCGCAACAACAACAGCACGATGGTACCACCTCAGGAGCGGAGACGGCAGGCGTCAATAGCCCATCATCATCGTCATCACTCATGTGGGTAGCTCAGGTGCTAGTTGCACTTTCATGGAACGCCTCGGAGTCGGTGCCTGCTGAAGCATACCAGGCTGCGGCGAACCCGAGACTGGCGGCTAATTTTGTAGTGGTTGCTCGCTCCCTGCAGCACTATGACAAGGACAATGTAAAGGCAGGGAAAAGCTTACGCACCGTAGCACAGTGCACAAAGTTAGATACTGTGGTGCTGACTGGGGAAGCCCTTCTGCCAGAATCAGTACCCGTTGTGAAACTAACAAGTCATTCATACATATCCACATTTGGATTTCTTTTTATTGTTGCTGCATCAGTGAGTATGGGGATTGCAGGCGGTTTCCTGTGGCAGCGGTTGCCGCCGCGTTATCGGTGTGATGATGTCCCAGCTTCATCCCTGACTCAAGGCTTGTTTCCTGGCAGTCCTGGCGATGGACGTGGCGGCGGACAGCTACCTCTCTACGTTGCTATAGAGGAGCCGACGAGTGGGGAGGAGGAGCTAACGGATATGCTACCAAGTTTGCTTCGAAGTGACTCTTTTGTGCCCGCAGTGGATGCCAATGGGCTAGCGTTCCCGCTTGCCTCCCGCCCCGAGAGGCGGTCAGTCCGGGTGAGAAAGGGCCCGCAGTGACACCATGGCATTGCAGCAAAAATAAAAAGATATATATACTAAAAGAAAAAGAGGGAAAAGAGAGAGAGAGAGAGAAGCACATGAGCACTTGGTATCCTTTTTTTATTAAAAAAAAAGTAGTGACTGCGCTTTAATTTCGTCCTTTTTTTCTTTCCACACCCCTTCTTTGTGCCTTGCAGGAATTGTGGTTCCAGTATTGTGTCTTCTTTTATCTTTGCTGCTGCTGTTGTTGTTATTGTACTCTCTCTCTTTCTCTTTCTTTTTCTTACACACGATGTACTACTACTACTCCGCTTTAGCTACGAAATGGACAATCATCGCTGAGCTCACGTATTGACAGCCAGCTCTGTGCGCTCCTTAAAGCCTACCAGTTGTTCCTTAGCGATCACTCAGCTAATTGTGTGTCTATTGTTTGATTCTTCACTTTCTCCATATATTTACTCTCTTTTTTCTTTTTTTCCTTCTTGTGTGTGTGCGACGTAGTGCAACTAAGTCTCCACATTAGCGGGGAGAATTTTCTCTGCGGGATCAAAAGAGGGAGGCGGGGGGACAATATATATAAGGAAAGGCAATGCTCACCAACTCCCAACGTGATCACATGGATAGTCGCAGCTCTGCAACTGAATCTTCAAGAGTTGCATCGTCTCCGCCCACGTTTGCCATTCGTGATGCCTATTCGCGGCAACATCAGCTTTCAACGGAGCCAATCACCCTGCGGCTTATGCATGTAAGCAAGAGCTACCCTATCGAGAACTCCGAGGAACGTGTGGTGGCTCTCAAGGACATTAATCTTTCTGGCGCGGAATGCGGCGAAGGAGGAGGAGCAACTGCGCCAGAGCAGGCGGATGGCGCGGCGGTCTCCGTGATGGACCACGGTAGGACTGTTGACCTTCCGGCTTTTGGGCCAGTACGGCGCGGTGAGTTCGTCATGATTCGCGGTCCCAGTGGTGGCGGTAAGACGACGCTGCTGAATATCATCGGCACCATCGACAACTGCACGGATGGCAAGGTGGAGCTCAATGGCGAGGTTATTGATAAAAACACGCCTGAAGCCCGACTGGCCGACATGCGTTTGCGTATGCTTGGCTTTGTCTTTCAGACGTTCAACCTTATCCCCACCATGACCGCTGCCGAGAACGTGGAGCTGCCCATGACGCTTCTTGGGAAGCATTCCACAAAAGAGATTCGCCTGCGATCGCGGCAGCTGCTGACGCTCGTTGGGCTCCGCAACCGTGTCAATCACTTACCCTCTGAGCTCAGTGGAGGGGAGCAACAGCGCGTCACGATAGCGCGCAGTCTCGCCAACAATCCTTCGCTGCTTCTGTTGGATGAACCCACAGGCGACCTTGACACCGCTAACACGATTGAAGTGATGGATCTGCTACTGCGCATTAACCGTGCCACCCACACCACGTGCATCATGGTGACACATAACGCAGACATTGAGTGCTATGCAGACCGTGTGCTGTACGTCTCAGACGGTCGCTTTGTACGCGAGGTGCACAACGCAAAGCCGATGCGACTTGATGGGGATGCATATGCCAAGTACGTGGCGGCGAAGGAGTCGGCGCAAATGAATGCTGAGTCTGTGGTGCACTCCAGCGGGCTAAAGAAAAGGGGAAGCATGGAGGAGGAGGAGGAGGAACTGCCATGCACTCCCATGTGTGACGCTCGCTATCGTAGAAATGCAAGAGAGTAGTGTGTGTGTGTGTGTGTGCTGTGTGGGAGATGTGAACTACTGCATCATTTCGAAGTATTATTTTTAAAAAGAAAATGCATATATTGCTGAAGAGCTGTCCATATGGCGAGCCTGCAGCTGTCGTGTATAGTTACTATCCCCGATTGCATACTATTACAATTGCTTTATGGAAGGGAAGAAAGAGATGGTCTCTCCTCTCTCTCTCTCGTTTCTTTTTACGCTTTACTAGATACTTTCTTGCGTCTTTGGTTAAGGCACCTATATAATTCTACATGTCTTCATTGTTGTCGCTTGCATGACGAGAAGAGAAGAAAGAGGAACGCGAGTGAGTCTAGGTCACTACTGTGTATATTCTTTTTTTGGTTATCGCTGCTGTATGCATGTATGCTGTATCTTTGTGACTTCTTTTTTTTCTTCTTCTTCTTTTTGTGTTTACCATCACACAGTAGAAAGGCCTCTTTTGCTTAGGGCAGTACACACTTAGAGTACCTTCCAAGACAAAAGAGAGACTATAGACAGTACGTATTATTGCTGCTTCCCTTTTGTTCGTTTCTTTGTCATCCGTGCTTGCGAAGTGAGAAGCGGTATAGGGTGACGCGCGTACTTGCAATAATAACTATCTTTCTTAACAAACCTCTTTTGAAGTTCATCGGCATCTACTTTAAAAAAAAAAAAAAGAGATTGGCGCGTGAGCGGAGAAACAATTTTGTACATAGAGTAAAAAAAAAGAGGGGAATGATTGGGGATACCTTCGTAGTCGATGAAGTCAACGTCAGCGCCAGCAACGATAGCGCGGCAAGGGCTGGGGGACTTGACACCCGCGTAGAAAAAGATAAGAACAACAGTAGTAGCGCTAGTACTGGCCGTGGCAAGAGCCCTGAGCGCGAGGCATCTAATGTAGAAGAAGTCGAGTGCTGGATATGTCGAGACTCGACGTCGGAAACGGAAAATCCCATCCTACACAACGTCTGCAGGTGCACAGGCTCGATTGGTGCCGTTCATCAGGAATGCATTGATTACTGGGTGTTTTCACGTCGCAGTACCATCTGCAGTAGCTGTGGTACTCCTTACAACATCATCTCTGGCGAATATCCGGAGGGCGCTCACTACCCCGCTCTCTTTGGAGAGCAAGCCCATTTTGTCCTTCGATATCTAGTGCTTCCCCTGTTTGGTCAGCTTGCCAACTTTGCCGTGGCGCTGGTGGTGCGGCATGTGCTGCCCGCTGTAGTGATTGGTGCCATGTTTTATTGGCGGGAGTGCTGCACGCTAGCGCGTGTGTGCATCAGCGGACCAAGTGCCGGGTGGCAAGAAGCTTATGAAGCGGCATCAGAACTAGAGCGAAAGAACATGCTGCCTGAGTACGCCATGCGTGCCAACGCTGCGCCACCTTCTTGGTTGCCCCTCCAGCCTCTCTGCTGGCTGCTGCTTAACTTGGTCGTGCTTGGAGCTGCGGTGGTCGCCTCAGTGCGCAGCTGCTTTGCTGGACGAGAAGGGTGGCGCGCCTTCTTCGCGGATAGCACTCCGCTGCTTCACATCGGCATCCCCGAGCAGCTTTTTGGCGATGATGAAGACATTGCGAATATACGGGCAGAGGCAGGCGCGGTGAATGGACAAGCTGGCGGCGACGTTAATGGTGATCGTAACGTTGGTGGCGAAAACAATGGCGATCTACCAGCGGAAGTGGATGAAAACCAGCAACAAGGGATGGGCGAGGAGCTCATGCATGACATGAACGCCAGCAACACCATAGAGGCGCTCTTTGTCTCTATTGAGCAATGGCGAATCACCCTAGGGGTGATGGAGAAGCTATCCTTTTTAGCAATGAAGGCGTTGGTGGAGATTGCGTTTGGTGTGCCATTGGCGTACTTAATCAACACCCCGGTAAAGATGGCCGCGGTGGCGGTCGTAGTGATGATAGCTACTGTGGCTTGGCGCTTTGTGTGGCCACCCAAGGAGGTTCGCAACAATCGTCGGCGCTATCAGGAGATTTTAGATCGCAAGGGCGAGGTCACGCCAGAAGAAGAGTATCGACTGTACGTTACCTTTGTCTTTGGTGTTTTTCTCTTTTCCTTTCTGGTGCCCGTTGGCGCAGGCATTCTGTTGCGGTATAGCAGTGCGCCATTCTTTGTGGCACCACCGCAATCCTTAGCATTTGTTTTTGACTGTCTGTGTCCGGTGAAAGTGCTTCTCTACTGGATGATAGGCACGTGCTGCTCAGCGGTGCTCATGTACATGGAGGGGAATCTCATGATGCCTGTATTTGCACCCGGTGTGGACATTTTCTTCCTCAGGGCCATCGACGTGCGCACGGACGTGGAAGGCAATTATTGGTGCTTCACGTTCAAGCAGGTGTTTGATGCGGACCCGCTGCGTCTCATTGCCAATGGGCTCACCATGGCGGTGGTGTATTTTCTCGCGCTCTACTTCTTTGTTATCATCGGCATCGTGTGTGCTATTTCTATTCGCATACTACTGTGGGATGATGTGAGGAGAGGCCGACTTGTCTTTCCATTGGACCGAGGCTTCCCCGTGGAGTTTCCCTTGAGTGGATACAATCTGACGACCCCCGAATGGCTGCGGCTGCAGGCGGCAAGGATGGTGAAGGAAACGTCGGAGTATTTCTACGGTGTAAACAATATTACAAGGCCGGCTCCCATCTTAACTCCTGAGGATGCACGAGATATGCTGCAAGGAACGTGGCCACTCATGCGATACGGCCTAATGGACATCACAGGATCTGGCTTCATGTGCCGCTCGCTCGCGGTAGTTGCGCCGTTTTTCTACACCGATTTGCTGGGTGCGCCACATGGCGAGATGTTTAAGAAGTATCGCGACACGATGGCAGCCAACCCAGAATACCCCACTGAGCAACTGCTACGAGACTTTGTGACGGAAACAATTAATGAGATTGATGGCAAGATCGGCGGGGCGGAGCGGCGAGAGCGGCTTGTGAAGGTTGAAAATCTTGGTGGATGCTATGCGGCTGGGACGGTTGTTCTTTTCAGCAAGTTGCCTGTGCTTCGGATTGTCGCAAATCCTCTTACGTGGATTGACTTTAGCTTCCCAGGTTTCTTCACGGTACTTGCGGACGTGCACCTGCTTGTCATGGTGCTCACGTTAGTGGGCTGCCTTACCAACTTTCCCTTGCTACGCCTGCAGCTTAGGGTCGCATTTTACGTAGGGAATGCTCTTGCCAAGATGCTGGGGATGTGGTTTTTCTTTTTTGATGAAGCGCGTGTGGCCGCCTTGAAGGAGTATCTCAGGAACCCACACTGGAATGTGCTTCGTATGCCACCCATCCCTGCAGAGCAGGCAATGCTCCGTCGTGATCGCATCGTCGCCCCTGAGGCATTGCCTACACACTTAAAGCTGCGGCTCGCTGTGTTCTCGGTGTTGTTTTATTTTGCCACGGTGATGTGCTTTTGGACTCTGCCAGTGTTGTTTGCTGTTCCCCTCTTTACCATCATGCCTTTCGGGTTTCAACTCGTAGTCACCTCGTGCAATATCGCCCTGTTTGCGTGCAACCCACATCAGTACGTAGGAAACTTGGCCATGTCCATTGCCGTTCTTATCCTCGTTATGTGGTATATAGTGGCTTGGCCTATCTCGGTGGTGTACGTTATCTTTACGTTCAGGACCTTGCTTGTCCGTGAAACTTTCGAGTACCACTACAAGATTAAGCGGAAGGTAGGCAGCTATGATGACGTGGAGGAGTATAGTGCAGATGAAGAGGGTGAAGAGATGATGCAGCAGCGGCAGCAAGCTATGGGAAGTGGCCGTGGCGCGAGTGCTGATGCAGGGGAGGTGGCACATGCAGTTGGGGAACAGTGATATGCTGCGTGTGTGTGTGTGTGTGTGCTCTCCCTCTCTCTCTCTTGTTGTTGTTGTTGTTGTTGTTCTTATATTGTTTGCTGTTGCTTTCAGAACACCTTTTGTACGCTGAAATATGCCGTGTATCCCTGCTGCATATATATTCATTTTTTTTTCTTCTTCTTCTTTTTGACGACTCCCGGTTGGAGGATGATTAGCATCATCATCATGGCTATTGTTATTGTTGTTATTATTTACTACCTGCGTGACTTGTAGCACATGCTGCCACCTCAGCGCGTCTTTACCAGAAATTCACTCTTTTCTTTTTTTTTTCCTTTACCATAGTTATTTCAAGAAGCTATACCAGTTACTTGCTGTCAACAGTTGCGTCTTGGATGTTTTTCCTGCTTTTTTTTTTTGAAATCAGAAACTTTTTTTAGAAAAATTTTACATCGATGCTGCTATCCCTTCTTCTTTCCTTCCCTTTCCCTTTTTTTACTCTTGTGCAGCAGACGCCACGCTTTTTTTAAAACCACGAAAAGCGGATATAGTAGTAGTGGGTGTCATCATAGATCCAATGCGAGTATATTCTGGCGGCTGGGTACGAAGGCAGAGGTTTGCACATGGTCTCATCACTTGCTGGTTCCTTGCTGGGTCTTCTCTACAGGTCAGTAACCGCCAACCTATCGCGAGCACGTGTGTTGAGTGCTCAAGAGACGCGACAGCGGCGCTCTGTCACAGCTTGCATGCTAGTACTACCAGTGATTGTTGTACTACTGTGCTATACCAACGCCGCTTGCTGCACCGTGGAAGCAGCGATAATGCACCAACGCAGGTGCCCCTAGAAGATATGGAAATAATTCCGCCCCCGCCATCTTCATCATCCTCATCTTCTTTCTTTCCAGAGATCAGCTATCAACAACAGTCGCTGGTCTCATCATCATCATCGTTGTCACCATCTCCTCCCTCCCTCTCTTCTCTTGGTGGCGGCCAGGACGCAGACTTGGAAGTAGTGGAGGAGGTGGACCCGTTTGCTCGTGCGAAAGTGGCAAATTTTTTAAAGCGCATTAGTGGCAGCAACATGTCCACGAGTGTCTCTGCTGCTACTACTATGGAGATGCGCGAGGTGCAAGGCAGCAGCAGCACCGGCCAGCAAGGCTCTCTATTTCACGCACGCCAGCGCCTCTGTCTCCCCTCAGAGTACGGAGAAAGGTACGCTGAGGGCTTTGCGCCTACGACGAAAGAGGCTGAGGCAGTAGCGTGGATGCATGCGGAGCGCCTCATCGATGCCGTTGGGCTGCCTATTTTTCAGCTCTCGAGCAAACAGGCGCGCCACGCAGCAGCCGCAAAGGCTGCCGGACGATGGGCACCACTGCCTGCAGCTGAGGCGCAGCGCGAAGGGAAAGAGCCGGCCCTTTACTTGCCACGTCCGAGCGCTCCCTCTCCACCACCGCTACACTTGAGTGACAAGAGCGAAGCAGCAGCAGCAGCAGTATTGCATGCGCGCTCGCCGATGGTGATGATGGCGTCACCATCGGCACGTGTTCCTACAGGAAATGCGGGCAATATCTCCTTTACAACCTCCTTTGTGGGCTCTTCAAGTGTGCTATCAGAGTGCACGATAGTGCAACGCGGCGGCACCTCTGTCGCACCGCTGGAGCACACATTAGCCTCTCTTTACTTTATCGACGATGGTAGCAATGCACGCTTGCGCAATTTTTTTTCTGCTTATCACGTTGATATGCGCCGCTATCTTCACATCGTATCTCTGCATGATGAATACAACAAGAGCAGAACCGGCGGCACCAACAGGGCTGCTGCTGCTGCTGCTGGGCGAGTAGGAAGGGACCGCCGGCCGCCGGCACGTGGGTTTTTGGCTCAACTGAAGCTTCCGATATCAGAGCGTTTTGGAGAGCGTGTTTGCGTCGGTATTGCTGAGGCAAAGAAGGACGCCGTATCGCTGGCCTGCATGCACGCGGAACTTCTGATTGACGCTCTTGGGCTTGCGTTGTACCCGGGCAGTCGGGAGCTTCAGGCAGCGCATGCGGCAGAGTGTCGGCAAGTGGGGCGATGCTGTGCAGAGCCAGGAGATTGTGAGTACAACTATGACCTCAAGACACCCCCGCCGCTTCGACTAGTTGAAGGCACCGCTAACGCTTCTGTCCCATCCAGTAACAGCCATGCTAGTGTTCACTCGAGCGGTGAGTGGGTAGACAGTCAAGGTGGGCTCACCACCCCGCATGATCGACTGTTGGGGAAGACAGCAGAGGTGGGGGTGGAGGCGGCTTCCGTAGAGTCGCTTCTTGTGCAGCATGGTCACGCGGTAAACGAGATGTATGAAATCGCGGATGTTGCTGTGTCTGAGCCAGAAGCCCGTGCGCAGCTTCTGCGCTATCTGCAAGAGGTCTCTGGGAAAGAAAAACTCACTGCGCGGGGAAACGGCGGCAGAGAAAGTGTCTCGCCGTTCTTTGTAGAAACACTGGGTATAAAAGGGCAAGAAACGTACCGCGCCACGGTGACTGTGCCTCTGCTGCAGAATGCCATATATGACAATAACGAAGCGTCTTGTCATTCTTCTCCTTCTCACTCCCGTCTGGCCTCACAGTTTGTAGCGGTTGGCATTGCCGCTACCAAAGTAGGGGCGGAGGTCGCTGCCGCCATGCACGCAGTACGCTGTCTTGGTGCGCTAGGACGCCGACTTTCCTCCACTTCTGCGACGGATGCGGACGGGGAGGACGCGGTGGGATGGAAATATCCGGAAAATCTTAGCGGAACCGTGTGGCCGCCACCGGTGCGGTATCTGGGATCCAGTCATGTTGGCCGCATCGTTGTCTCTGGCCTACGAACAGGTGAGAAAGGGAAAAGGGGTACTGTGGTTGGCCTTATGAATTCAGATAATGCTTCTCACTTCTTAGCCGATGAGGCTCAATGGCAACAAGACATCATGAAAGCGCGTGCGACGCTTCCCATGGAGCAGTGGTCTCTCCACCAAGATGGCCAGGCCAGTGAAGGCGGGGACCGTATTATTGTTGATCCAGATGCCAACCCAACAATGAGTCGAAACTATGTTCATACACTGCCCTCCGTGCGCACCCCTGATGTCTTCGCTGTGAACCGCTTGAGGGACTATCTGGAGCGTCATGGGAAGCGACTGGAGGCGTGCGTAGAGAAGAGCGTGATTTCCCTTGACGATAGCGAGGGTACCACCAGGGAGGCAGTCAACAGCAGCACCATGAGTGATCAACACAACGGCGACGCCGAGATGCAGCTGCATATTGCGATTGTTCTGCTGCCAATCCCAGTGCGCTCCTCTATCATCACTTCTGACTCTGCAGCGGCCACTGCGCCTACCCTTCCAGCAGCCCGTTTTTACGCTAGAGGTGAGGCGTACACGGAGTCAGACGCCTTGCTCATGTGCGCTGTGCACGCGGAGCTCCTTCTAGACTCGCTTGGCGTTCCGCTCTACGACCATGCTGTTCTCCAGCGGAAGCACGCAGACACCGCGCGCATGTTGGGGAGGTGGGCATCAAGAGCGGGGGTGGCGCTCGCTCCAGATGCCTTTGCAGAAGTGCCTCCACCAGTGCGCAAGGAACGTCATGACTCGCCCTTGTGGGCTCGTCTTGTGAAGGAAAGAGCTGCTGGCAGTGTTGTGAAGGCGAGCCAGTCACTCGAGGTGTGTGTCAGTAGGAAGGAAAGTAGCAATCGTAATAAAGATAGTAGTGCAACAATGAGCTCTACTGAATGCGAAAAGATCTGCGGCACTATGGCGGCGCCAAGTGAGTCTGGTAAAGTGAGTAGCGATACACCTGTGGACGGGGCGGTCGATGAAGACGCCTTGTGCGAGTTGGCTCAACTGCAGCACATGTACTTTACTGCCGCCTATCGGCGCGCGATCAAGCACGCAATCTTCTACTTCCGCTCTCGGGGATCTGACTTTTATCGCACAGTCCACCAGTACACAGTGATGACCCCCGCGTATGGCGGGGTACATCGATGCATCGTCGCGATCCCGCTGCCCTTGCAGTTTAGCGGCTGTGTGCGGTACGGTGTGGCGTGCGCAAGCGATAAGAAGGAGGCTCTTGCGCTGTGCGCATTACACGTGCTGGCAGTGTTGGACGCTCTTCACGTGCGCATTTATGTTGGCAGATTGAAACTGGAGGAAGAGTACAAGCAGTTTGTGTCGTCAGTGTGTGACCGCACGCTGGTGACGAGTACCCTTGCGCCACCTTCTACTCCCAGTCCACCAGGATACTCATGTGTAGAGGGGGATCTCACTTTGGCCGCGCCAACACCCCCAGTTGTTCCAACGCGAGACACGCTGCTTGAAATTCAGCGACATCACAAAAGGGGTGAGAAGGATTCAATGATGCAGCAGCACAAGCAACAGCAGGGGCAGGGGCAACCACATCGGAAGCGTGGCGAGGAACGCAACAGTGCAGATGTAGCGTGGGAGAAGTACGCACATGCGTGTCGTCAGTACTGTCGTCGCATGGCCGCCTATCGTCTGCAGTGCGCGGCGTTGATCGACCGCCAGGCACCGAGGTCAGGCATACGCTTAGAGGACGAAGGCTTGGATGTAGTGGAGCGCATTGCTATAGACCGCACGGCCAGGGCGGGGCTGGCAGCTCTGTGCAAGGCTGCGTGGCTGCCAGTGCCTCCTACTGGACATTTAAGATTTGAGGCGTACGGTAGAGAACCCGCTGGCACACGGGCGTACATCGCCACGGGAGAAGTCTTGGGAACGCCTTATGTGGCTCGTGGATTCTCGACTGAGAGTGGTCTTGCCAGCGTTGCACGTGCATCAATGCATTATGCGTATATTGTCACCCGAACCTCTTCCTCTGCTGCTGCATCACAAAGGAGAGGGCATGGTAGCAGGAGTGGTCGTCCCACAAGAGGCACGTCCGGCAATGGGAGACATGAAGGAAAAGGTAGGTCACTTGACCGCACGGCGCTGCGTGTTGCCGCGGAAGAAGCGGGGGCTGTGATTGCGATTTACGCTGCGACTCACGCTCCGTATCAGTCTCCACAGGTCCAAGTGCAGAGGCAGACACACGAGAGGAAAGAGGGCACCTCACCTTCGCAAGATAATGTGGAGACAACATATGTGGCTTCGGTGGAACTTGTAGATGGCGCTTCATCCCTGACACACCGCTCCAAGGGAAAGTACACGAAGGCGCAGGACGAGGACGATGCGAAGGCAGTCACGTGTGCAGTTGAGCAGGCGACACTAGAGCTATTGCAGCGGCATCTGCATAAGCAGTCCGATTGCCAGTATATCTCCCGCTTTGTGGCGTGCCGCCGCTCCCAGCTGCGCTTGGATGCTTTGACCATTCTCGACCCGAGTGCTATCGATGGCGCGGACGCCCGCTCTTTCTCCTCCTTTTCCCCCCTCTCTTCTCTGTCCACCCTGCCGCTGGATGAGCGTGTAGCTAAACTACTTGCACTTGTGCCGCCAGCTGCACTCCCTACAGCAGATGCCGTTATGGAGGAACTGCGCTCTGTGCCGCCACTCTCCTTAGACAAGTTGGGCAACTTCAATGCTCAGGTTCTATTGTGGCGTGGACTCTCTGGGACTGCCCACCAGCACACACCGCTGGCGGCGCTTCTGGAGGCCGCTGCACAAGGGTTAGGCCAGGGCTGCGCGCCAGCGCCGCTCCAGCCCGTTGTCTCCGCTACGGTGCGGGCTCAACTGCAGCTCATGGGGCTTGTGTATGCGCGTGCCAAGGACACTACAGATTGCAAAAGCGGTGCGCAGGTTGTCACCCCGCAGGGATCTGCGGTTGCGCTACTGCTCCGGTGCTTTCCTCCAGTTGCTGAGGCGGCATGCACAGAGGCGCGCGGTCTTCTTCTCTTGCAGCTGAGCAAGCTGCTGCTAGCCGGACACCTTCTGGGGTGCGTATCCGAGACCGTGCAGATAGCTGCCATGATTATGACTTCATCTCAACGGAAAGCGCAGGATGCTGCATTGCATTTATCCCCCACTTGTGTTGACGCTGCCACGGCCATTGATGTAGTGGAAGTTGTTGTGCTTCGGGGCTTGCATGAAGATGGTCTCAACTACGCGCGCAAAATTGAAGAGAACCTCACAGAGCTTTCTCACCTTCTGCGCGAACGTGTGCCTGATACCGCCCTAACCGCCCTTTTCGCACCGCATCATCTCCAGTCTCCTCCTCCTCCTGTCTCCTCTTCTGCTTCTCCTTCCAGGCTAGAGAGTGAAGACGGTGGAGCACAGCTATTGCTCCGTGCAAGGTTGCAGCAGTGTGTGGCTTTTGCCACCTTCCCTGGTGTACTAACTGCTGTGACGTCTTACTCCCCCTCCTATCCTTCTTGGATGCCTTCACCAGTGCAGGCACTATCACATGGCAAAGGAGGAGGAGGGGAAGAGGAAGGAGGCAGCACGCAAGATGGGACGCACAGTAATGTCGATACTACCACTATGCCGATGATGTTTGCGCGTCACAGCGGAGGAGATGCGAGCGGTGACACTTACCGAGTTACTCTGAAGGTGCCCATCTCGCACATGCAGCTGGAGCCCGCTATACAATGTGACGACATTGACTCTCTACCAGAGCAGTGGCGCTGCAGCTGTCGTCTGCCTTGCTTTGCTGTGTTTGATACCGCCACCGCGAGTGGCAACAACAATAGCGGTGCTTCTGTTCGCAAAGGAGAGTGGCAGTGTCCTGTGTTTGGCGCTCTCGTCCCTCCTGCTGCCTCGCTGCTGTCGTCTGTGGCTGGCAGTAATCTTTCCGAGGTACTTGCTGGTGAAGCGGATGTGGGGGGACTGGCTTTGTTTTACAGTGGCACAGTCCCGCTTGCGTTACATGGATGCAGTAACGATGCTCTTTTAGGATTGCAGGGCTCCATAGCGCAGTATGTGTCATTACTGAGGCCGTTGCCTTCTTCTATACAGGCTGCGCTGGACGAAGTAACGCTTGCACCCTGCCATGCATTTCCTCTTCTAGTGTAGCTCCTTGCTCTTACTGTGGAGGCAGAGGAAGGGAGAGGTTTCATTCACAATGCCGGTGTCTGTTTTGTTTGCTTGTGATTACTACTTTGCTATTGGTGAGGCCACTATCGTTGCTTGACGACGGGGAGAACGAACAAAAAAGAGGAAAATTTGTTTTGAGAGAGTTTTTTTTGGATTTTTTACTGACGCTTTTTATCTGTTTTGCGTACTTCAGATAGTTTCCTTGACTTCCCCCCCTCCTTCTTCTTTTCTCTTTCTTTTTTTTTTCATTTTTTTTTTGTTGTTGTTCTCACGTGTCAAATACTGAAGAGTTCAGAGGCAAGAGGGGGAGGCTTTTCCTCTCTCAACGACGACAACAAAAGTAAGTAGCATATATTCATTTCAGCTGCCTGTGTGTTTTGCGGCAGCATTTCTTCTTGTTTTTTCTATTGACCTTTTTAAAGAAAAATATACATACCAGTTTAAACCTTTTGATCGTTTGTACACACACACTCACACACACGCACACACGCACACACAAGTGTCTTCTGTGTGATTGCTTGCTTCATAGTGAGGTAAGGCAATATATGTAAATATATATATATTCCTTTGGAAACAGATTTGGATCCTTTATCTTTCATATTCTTCTGCTAAAAGGATATACTACTACTGTACATATATCACTTTATTTAAAAAAAAAATATTTCTTTGTTTCCACACATGCACGGAGCAGCACCAGGCCAACAGCAGCTTCCTGGCCACCCCCGCCACGACGACAGTAGCGCGGACTCTAGCGATGTTGATAGCAACGGTGACAGCAAAGAAAATGTTGATTATATCTTTACTGAAGAAGTACTGAAGGGTCGTGTCTCTGCGCTTGAACTGTGGTACTACATGCCCATACACGCTCTCCTTTTCACTTTCTTCTGTGTGTACATAGCTGTGTTCACCCCGAACATCGCTGATTCTTTCAGCTTGACAAACGCTATTCTATTGCCCTTTGTAAATACGCCAATATCCTCGGTAAAGGATGCCATTTACTTTGCTGATATAAAGGATGCGGCAATGTTTTCCAGATATCTCGAAAATGTCGTTGCACCACTTCTTGTGGACTTGAGATTGCGGATTGGGCCAGCGGTTGCTCTTGGAGCAATGCGCGTGCGTACTCAACGTGTGCGGCCCTACACGTGCACACTTAACAAGGTAGTGCCCACGGGTGCGGCAACAGCTGCAGAGGCTTGCTACGGGCCCTACTCAGCATCTACCGCTTCCACGAGTGTGGATGAGGACGAGATGCTGTCATGGTTCTCTCTTTTCTCTAGCATAGGGCCGTTTGATCACAAGACGTGTGCGGAGTTATCCACGGACGCCAGTGGCGCGAAAGTAACTGTGCCCTCAATTCAAATGACGCTGAGTTCGTATGATTGTGGTGGGTTTTTCTTCGATATACCGCTGTGGCGACCCGATCATATTCCCATTGATGATGGAGACATCAACAATACTATAAATATCACCAGCGACTCCTCTGGGTATGGCGTGCATGATTATCCTTACGCCCCTATTCCATATGGCAATACGCTTTACTCACGGCTCTCGCTCTCTAAGGTGCGTGAGCTCTTACTGCCGCTTCTCAAGGAATCGTCTAGTTCCTTCTTCGATAATAAAGCTACTCGTTTTGCCGCTGCGGAGATTGTGTTCTACTCTCCCGCACTGCACATCTTTACCCACGTCGCGCTCGTGGCAGAGGTGGGTAGTGGCGGTGCCTGGAGCACAAAGGCAACTGCGAATCACTTTGAGCTTTGGACGCCCGATGGCGCCGCACAACGAACTGTTGTGGCAGTGTTTCTCTTCTGCGTCGCGGTCCCCCTTTTCGCATTAGCGCTTGCGCGGAGACTTGTGATAGAATTTCGCTACGGCGCTGGTGCGGCACAAACTGGGTTGGCACCCGCAGACTTTAGCGAGGAGGAAGGGAAAAATGCGACCGCGGCAGTGGGGCAAGGCGGGAGAAGCCAATCTTCCTCTTCTTCATTGGGCTCGTTCGCTGGTGTTGTGGCAGGGATCAAGAGAATGATCAAGACAATTGCCACGCCATGGAACATGATGGATGCCACGTTGCTGGTGCTACTTGTCATAAGCAGCGCGTACGCCGCCTCGCATGCGGCGGTGAGTCGTGCGACGCTACGTAGCATTAGTATCATGATGGGCAAGAATCGAAACATGGGCACAATAGACATTTCTTGGCTTGCCTTCAGGCAAGAATTCCCAGTCAAGCTGCTTGCTGCGCAGCATCACAGCAACACCCGCTCCGCCCTTCACGCGTGCGCTGCTGTGCTTCTCTTCGCCGGTACCACGCGCTTTCTTGCTCTCTTCGCAGGGCCCCGCAGCAGCTTTCAGCGTCTGCGTGACGCACTTTCGAGTGCATGGCCGGTGCTGTGGTCTACCGCAGGACTTCTTCTGCTGATGCTCATGGTCACGTTTGCCATAGCCGCCTTCGCTCTTTTTCCGCCTAGTGCGGTAGGGGAGTTTGAGACCATCGGAGCCGCCTTCAAGGCCTTGCTGACTCGCATTTTGCTGAGTATGCCCGCGTCACAGGGCTGGTGGCAGCAGCAGAGTGCTACTCCAACGCGCCTTGAAGCGGCCATACTGTTATGGGTGTTCTCCTTCTGTGTCATCATACTTGGTAGTGTTTGTGTAGCTGTTTTGAGTACGACTATCCGCTTTCCCTCCTCTCTCGTCAACTCGCACAAGAGACAAGAAGGTAATAGGCTTCGCGGCGGTAGCAGTGGCGCCAGTGTAATAGTCCCAGCTACGTGGGAGGAGGAAGTCAAGAGCTCTGCGTACACGCAGCATAGGGCACCAACATTAAAGTGGCTCATCGCACACACTCGACGCACGGTATGTCAACACCCTCGCGCGTGGCTGGCATCGTTGAAAATGTGTTGGCTCCTCTTGGATGACGCTGCCGTGCTGCACCGTATTTGTCATGCGCTACGAGGGTATCATCGTGTGAAGCTGCTCAGCAAATGCAAGAGTGACAATGTCGGCAGGTGTTGTTGTTGTAGTGGTGGTGGAACTGCAAGGTGTAGTTGTGACGCTGTAGACTCTCTTTCTGAGAGAGACTGGCTCACCGTGGCACGTGTGGTGAGTGCGTCGTCGTTGCGTAAAGGGAGGGATGTCCATCACCTTCTATGTCACGTCATGTGGCACGAAATAAGGAATGAGTGGCGTGCGTACCATCTTTCGCCAGAGGTGCGGGCCGCGCGACGACGAGCGGCTTTGCTGGCTTGTGGAGTGGAGAGTGTCATTGGCCGCCACACGGTGTTGTTTTCTGGATTTGCAGAACGGTTGACGGAGCTGGAGAGGAACGCGGGCCGTGTTGCGATGCTTCTCACTGAAGCTGGCCAGCTGGCGGAGACCGCGCAGAGCCCTTCTTCCTTTCCACTAGGAGCAGACCACGTCATGAAGTAGAATGAAAAGAAATTGTTGAGAGAGTTGCCTTGAGAGACACAACGTTTTTTTTTTCATTTATTTTCTCTTATGGTGAACAAAGGTGTAGAGGCAATAAGCAATACTGGGAACATATATGTTTGCTTTCTATTATTATTATTTTTGTTTGTTTGTTTGTTTGCTTTACAGAAAGGAGAGCCGATGGTGAATGCCAGTGTTACTTGAAAATAAGCACGCACAATCAGCGTACAGGATATACAGTTGAGACTTTATTGGGTAAAAGGAAAATGGGTGTCATTTTGTAGTGCAGGAAAAAAAATCACTTTTTTTTTTTTCAAATCTGGTCGTTTGTTATCACCTCTTTTTAGCGCCACACTCATACATACTTTCTTGTGCTTTAACTACACATAGAAATACAGAAGAATATTCCAAGCTTCAATTTTTTTCTTTTTTTTTTTTAGTAGAGCTAGTGCCGACGGAAGGAAGGCATTATACGTTGTTGTGAGTGAATGGCTATTCCGCTTGGTCGCTCACTGGGGGGGAGCCCAGTGTACGTGCTACTTCAAATCGCCTATGGCTGTAGCCTGTTCTTTCTGATTCTCGGTGCTGTTCGTGTTATCATGATCATTGTGCTTGGGCAAGAAGCAATGGCGTCTAGCGAATCACCGCCTCCTTCCAACAATAGCAGCAAGACTCCGCTTTCTACATCCGTGGTGGATCAAGTTTCCAATCGAGTTCCACTGAATGTTCCACAGGCGTGTTCTTTCCTTCCACTTGACGCTCTGTTCTCTTCGCCCGTGCGGGTGCGCGTGTCGAGGAACTTGCTGGACCCTGTACTTATGTATGGCACAGCGGGTCAGTTTCTGTGCATGCATCTGCTCTCAGCCGCTGTCATGGCGTTTCCTCTCTCAAGGGCGCTGCAGCGGCGCAAGTTCGTGCCAGACTTTGTGCTTACCATCTATGGCGTGTATCTCTTGCTAGCGGATATTGCCTTGCGCCAGTTTTTCGGCGATGGAACTCTGCGCTGGTGGGGAACTGTGCTTTTCTCGCTAGGGGTCATGTACGCACTAACGTGGTGGCTATGCGGACGTCGCGAGATGCAGGAAATTATTCTCGGCGGTGATGGTAGTGGGGCCATCTCTGCAGACGGTGGCGGTGGTGCTGGTGCTGAGAGTGTGGAGATGGTGTGTGTGCGAGAGGATGCGGAGGGCGACGGCACGCAGGACGCTGATAGTCACAGACCGTTTCTTGCGAAATCCGCATCGCCAGCTCCTCCAAAGCACTTTGAACTTGCAGGCTCATCCACAGAAGTTGCAATGGCGAACGTGACTGCACCCGGCTCTGCGTCCAAGATGAGAAAGAAAGAAAAATGAAAAAGAAAAAGAGGAGTCATAAATGCTTTTCTTCTGACCTGCACAGTATTTTGCTTTCATTTTCTATTTTTGTTTGGCTTTGTGAGAAAGAAAAAAAAAAAATACAGTTGCTTATTTTTCTTTTATGCGTATTTTTGTCTTCCTATATATTTTTTTTTGTTTTTTTCTCTCTTTTTGTATCCTTTTGGAAACAAACCAATAAATACAATACATAAGCTGTGCTATTTGACTTATTGCTAATCAATTCAAATCAGGAGCACATCCACATACTTAGGTGAAGGACGAAATTGCGCAAGGTTTGCACTTTGGCAAAGTTTCATTTTTCAAAAAAAAAAAAAAAAGAAATAGATTTTTTTTTTTCGTCGCACATACATCACAGGAAAAGAGAAAGGAAAGATGACATCTCCCGTGGTAGTCCTAGCCTTGCTGCTCTTGCTGGTGAGCAGCAGCACTTGTCATGTGGGGAACGCGTTTTACATCCCTGGCATGAGTCCACGGTACTACAAAACGAATGAAAACGTGAATATGACAGTGAACTCGCTCCGCTCCCACTCAGTGTTCTTTCCTCAGGACTACTATTCCGCCCCCTTCTGCAAGACAGCACAAGTGCGGAAAGGAAAGGGCAACATCGGATCGACGCTGTGGGGCGACAAAGAGATGGAGTCACTCTACGTCGCAAAGATGGGCGTGAATGAGCACTGCGTTGTTCTGCCTGAGTGCGATCCGGTGGACAATACGAAAGATGTAAAAGCGAATCTTCGTCGTCTGGAGAAGCTTATCGATCAAAACTACCGCGGTTTCATTAACATTGACAATCTTCCCTTCTTTACTGGAAAGCAAAGCGAAGACAGTGATTGCAGTACTGTCACCGGCAGCAACAACAACAACTATGGCAAGTATGAGTATCAGCGAGGCTACCCTCTGGGCATCTCAAGTCGCTGCGATAAAAAAAACAAGAACAGTACTGTCTTGTACAATCACATCCACTTTGTCATTACCTACAACAAGCCTAGTGCGCCGAACACAGATAAAAAAAGTGAAGAAGAGAAGTTTATGGTAGTGGGCCTCAACGGAAGCGTCCTCAGTCGCAACTGGATGAATGTAGAGAACTGCAAAAACATGACGGACTTTAAATACTTGAAGGGTACAGGACTTCGTCTATACCTGACGGACATCGAGAAGGGCGCAACCGTGTACTGGACGTATAGTGTGGAATGGGCGTTCGACGAGAGCATTGCGTGGGCTACACGTTGGGATGCCTACTTCCGCACCTCCACCGCCGACTCGGAGTACTCACTTCACATCGTGTACATTGTCGCAAGCGTTGTTATCATTCTATTTACCTCTTCAGCGGTGTTTGCTCTTTTACTGCGTGCTCTTCATCGGGATTTTAACCGCTACAACGTTGAGGACGTGGACGATATGCAGGAGGAGACTGGATGGAAACTTATCCACGCCGATGTCTTCCGTCCCCCGGACAGAGCCCATATTATCAGTGTTTTCGTTGGTAACGGCTACCAGCTCCTGACTATGGTGACGATTGTTTTGATTCTTGCTTTGCTTGGATTTCTCTCGCCGTCACGTCGTGGCGCTCTACTTAGCTGTGTGCTGCTAGCGGCGGTGTTCACGTCCATTGCGAGCGGCTATGTGTGTGGCCTTTTACTTCGCTACTTTAACTGCAAGGAGTGGAAGCACGTATTTGCGTGCGGTACCGCCTTCCCTGGGGCTGTCTGTGGTTTGTACTTGATCACAAACATTATGAACGCTGCACATGGCGCGACCACGACTGCTCCCTTCTCTACTATTTTGACTATTTTTGTGCTGTGGGTGTTCGTGAGCGTTCCTCTCACCGTGCTTGGTGCTTCTTTCGCGTTCCGCCAGGAGCCGATCAGCAACCCCATCCGTGTGGGCCGTCTCGCACGTGAAATTCCCGTCCAGTCTGAGCTGAACAGCCCAGCCTTCTTGCTTACAATTTCTCCGCTCTTTCCTCTCTGCACCATCTTGCTGGAGCTTCAGTTTGTGTTGCAGTCTATATGGGAAGGGCAGGTGTACTACGTCTTTGCCTTCCTTTCTATCGCGTGTGTGCTGTGGTTGATAGTGACCTGTCTAGTTACCGTCTTTCAGCTTTACTACGTCCTCTGCTATGAGAACCACCGGTGGTGGTGGCTGGCGTTTATGATTCCCAGCTGCCTTGGGTTACACATGTTCCTGTACACTCTCTACTTTATGGCTACCCAGCTTACCGTCTATACCTTTGCATCTGTCATGCTGTACATTATGTACATGGCAGCCTTTTCCTTTGCTTATGGTTTAGCTGCCGGCGCGGTTGGATTTACTGCTGGATTCGCATTTGTTCGAGCCATTTATGGCAATATCAAGGTGGATTGATTGGATTGATCAAGGGAGAGAGGGGGGTGGCGGGGGGCGATGAAAGGTGTGTACGAGAAGGTATGAAAGAAAGAAGGGAGCTCGAGGAAAAGTGGAAAAAGATGAACTACATTTAGTGTTAGGTTATTTTAACTTTTTTTTTAATTGTATTTTGCTCGCTATCTTCCTCTTTCTGGTATATGTTTTGGAGAAATGGGCTGTTTCTACTTTGTTCCTCTGGGGGCCACGAGAACCCATAAAAACGGTAGATGAGGAGGTGAGGTGAAGACAAAGATGAGGACAAGAAATGAGCAAAGAAAAATGAAACGCTTTTTTTTTAGTATTTGCAGTATCGTTGAAATGATGAAAACACCATTACTTCTAATTTTGTGTAATGCGCGCATGTGTGTGTGTATATATATATATTGTTGTGTACGGTGCATATGCCATGCCGCACACACGTGCATTTACGACTGCTGTTGATGCTAGCGTGTTAGATCCGTGCTTCCTTTCCTCTTCCTTCTCTTGCGTTTGTCATTTGACCTACTTCTTATCCTCTTTTTAATATATATTCCATTGACTTCTTCTCTTTAGCTTCCTCTATAGGTTCATTTGAAACTGGTCATCTTCGCTTACTCGAGGATATTGTCCTTTGCTTTCGCTTTCTATTCCAAGTAAATGATTGGCTGAGCCTATCTCTCAAGAGGAAGTTACAAAAAAAAAGGACTCAAGAATAAAAAGAGAAAGAGAGAAAAATACCTGAAGGAGTAGCAAAAAAAGGAAGAGATTGGCTAAAGGTATCTTTTCATCGTGTGAACATACATTTGCATTTTCTTCATAGCTTGCTTGCGTCGTGCACTTGCATTTGTGTCTTAAGATATTTTTTTAAAAGTCAGAAGCTACTATTATCATTGTAGCGAAAGCACACACACATATATAGGGAATAGTCTACACAGACAGAGAAAGAAAAGAAAGTAATATAGGCGAGGTAGGGAAAAGGGGGGAAGACGGTGGAAGAAAAGAGCAAAAAAAAATAGCAAATGTTTGCCTCGGCGCCGGCGAACAAGACACCACGGCACCAGCCGCGCACAGAAGCGAGCATTTCAGCAAACAATAGAGGTCAGCACAGCAGCGTCATAGATGCCAAGAAAAGCAGGAGGTGGTGCTTACTCACCTCAGAGAGTCAACATGGGGATGCGAGCGTGAAGACTAACTCTGAACGCGGTAGAGGCAGAGGGAGGAGTCGGGGCCGCGTTGCTGGAAACGAAGTTCACACAGTGCGGCGTCTTCCACTAAGTTGTACCACAGGAGGAGGAAGAGGTGGCAGTAGCGCTAGCGTAACAACGTGGAGGCAGCGACCAGCCACTGCGCCAACGACGCCAGTACTTTCCCCTGCAATCATCCCAACTGCCAGCGGTATCGCAGCAGCGGCAGCAGAGAACTCGTCTGGCTTGAGAAACCGGCGTCGCAGCTCTTGTACAGCCGTGGAAGTGAGCAGTGAAGGGGTGCCACCGCTGCA
Source organism: Sergeia podlipaevii (assembly GCA_030849805.1). Taxonomy (NCBI): domain Eukaryota; phylum Euglenozoa; class Kinetoplastea; order Trypanosomatida; family Trypanosomatidae; genus Sergeia; species Sergeia podlipaevii. Next base: position 50,880 of record JASANZ010002146.1, read on the forward strand.
TTCTGTAACCCCCATTCGTGGTGGAGCTGGTGAGGTGATCATGTCCGCAAACTCACAGCCGTTACACCCCGGCAGCTTTTCATCAATTCCTTCTGCTGCCGCTATGGATGAGGAGCGAGAAGGATACATTGCGGCCGGAGACGAGGTTCTTCACAAGCCATGGCTTACGGAGAAACCCACAGCTGGCATACTCAAGAAGCGCGTCTCATGTAACAACCAGAAGCAAGAACAGCAGCAGTCGCTGCAACAGGGGCTGGCGAGGCGTGTGCACTTTGATGAGGAGTTTCTTCGCCGTGGATACCGCAATGGCATTTTTGTTGATAACGCAATTGGTCTTGTTAACTTGGAGGGAGTTCTCTATGGTATCTCCGGTCCTCCGCCCCCACAGCCTCGTGTTGCTGCACTGCAGCTGCACCCAGTGTTTGCCACAAAAGTTGTGCTAGCGCCCCTCTCTGTAAAGGACTTGAACAGCGAGCGGGCTAGCACCTCCCAGTCTACGACAGTCACCTCAATCTCGGTTCCTGCATCCGCTGCTGCGGATCTCGTCAGTGGAAGTACCCCGCTTGGGCTCCGTCTGGGTGGTCCTAGCGGCGGTGTCACCCGCAACCAGCCTTCCCCAGTAGCACCTTCTTCTACCACCTCCACCTCCTCTGGTGCGCCTTCTCCCCCGCCCTCTACGCCAGCCCCTGAACTAGTCCTAGCAGCTCCGATCACACTGGATAGGGAAAGCACACCGACTGAGAATGGCAGCATGACGCCGCTTTCACTGACGGAACGCAGACTCCTGGAGGCTGTGGTGACTCACAGCGGGGCCTCGCCACGCCCTCTGGGCACTGATGGCCGTTCTTTCGCATCCTCCGCAGTGGTGTTGAAGAATAAAGAGATTGGGGCCGCTATCCATGAGAACGCTACAGGCAAACTACTGAGCCCAATAGCAATCCCCCCACGCCTGCGACCTCGCTCTTCTTCGCAGTCTTCGCCTGCAGCACCTCCACCTCCACCAGCCCTGGCGGATACGCGGACTGCCATGAAGGTCAACAGCACTCAGCCGTCGCCGACCAGTAATAGCAGCAGCAGTAGTAGCTACACGACTGCCCGCAATAAAGCTGACGATGGCACTGCCACCACGAGGAAATCTTCTCAAACGGCTAAGCAGCAACGGCAAAGGAATCAGCAGCAGCTCGTATTGGTGCCTTTTGGGTCACGAAAAGAAATCCTCAGCAGTGACGCAGAGGAGAATGAGGACGAGAGGGCAGCTACGACAAACGACTCCTCCCCTCACCTCGGCGAGTGGTCCTTTCAGGACTACGACGATCATGAAGATGAAGAAGCGATGGAGGTGGATGAAGAAGCAGGACTAAGTGCAAGGAACAGCGGCGTCCTGCACAACCGTTCCAAAATTGTTCACGGTGTGCGCTTGCAGAGCCCTCCTCGCAGTATTCGAATGCCCTTCAGGGTAGTACGGAGATCTTCGTCCCCTACTGCTGTCAATGAAAAGGATGTCTTGTGGGAGCAGCGGATGTCAACGCTGCGTACCATGGTGATCCGTACTCGTGCACCTGGCAGCGGTGGAAGTTCCCACGCAGGCAAGAAGACGTCAACAGCTCCCTCTTCCCCCTAGCGTTCAATTGGCTTGTTATTCTTTCCTGTTTTTTTTTTTGTTGTTGTTGATTAGGCCGCACGAGGAACGCTAGAGAGGAGGAGAGATGGAGAAGGCGAGACGGAGAAAAGAATATGAAATCGCCGTAGACAAAATGATATGTGCGACGCACACACACACAACAAAATAAAGAGAATCGCATAGTTTGGCTGCTGTTTTGTACACGTATATTTGTTTATTCCCCTAATTGAGGCGATCGTTACAGACTAGCGAATTTGCATTTACATTTACATGGAGTCGCCATAATTATCCACTATTTTCTCTTTGTTTATTATTACTATTGTTTTCTACTATTCCTTGATGTTGCCTCCTTTATTATTTTTCTTGTAGTTTGTAACCATTATTTGTGTCATATGTCGTGTTTTTATTTATCTTTTTTTTTCCCCCCATCTCGCTTGCTTCTTTTTTTCTCTAAGCAATCTTTTTTATCTTCATTTTTTTTTGTGTGTGTGTATTTGCCCCGCTATATGAGCCGTCCGAAGAAGAGACAAGGAAAAACCAAAGGCGAAAGGCGAATCACCGATTATCATTGTTGTCAGTATTATTACAATTATAATTGCTTTGCTGATGTGAGCGGAAGTACTTTTTTTGTTTTTGTTGACGGTCTATTATCTTTATGCAATGCGTGTAGAGCATTTCCTTTTCTCTTTCTTTCTTTCTTTTTTTTTTTCGTCGATGTTGGCTAAGCAAAAATGCTTTTTAATGTGTTGAGAGCAGCATGATGAATACATATCTTTTCTTCTTTCCCACATCTATCCCGGTACTTGACCTAACGCACATCTTCTTTTTTTTGTTGAGTAAAAAGTTTTTTTCTATTATATATATATATAAGCGCAAAACATAGCAACACTTATATATATATATATATATATATATCTGACTTTTCTGCCTTGCTCTCCTTTTTCTTTTTTGATACCGTCTATGCAGTGCATCGCATATACGCACACAGCGAAGTACTTGCGAGATAATTGTATACATATATGAATATAATAGTTTAATCTTCACTCTTTCTTGTGCTCACACTACTCGAGTATGAAAACTGCTACAGGTTTATATATATATTTCTTTTTTACCTTTTGCTGCTTCATTTTCTTTTGCATATTTGCCAGTGGATCAGGTCAAGGACGTACAAATTTGGTCCATGAGCATTTACGCGCGCACACACACATACAGCTATCATTGTCTCCCCTTTGTTGCTTTCATTATTGGAGGCGTTCTTATGTACGACATATATATAATAAGTTCTCCCTTCTTCTTTTCGTTTGCTTCCCCCACACCTTTTTTTTTACTATGTTCAGTCATGAGTTTGAGGGATGATTGTTCAGGATCCTTGGCTGGGAAAGGAAGAATATGAAAATCTACAATTGCTTTTTTTTAATTATTTTCTTCTTTTTTATGTGTGCGCTTGATTGTGTAACCACCACTCTTGACTGGGCGATATTTCTGCTGATCATATTTAGATGTAATTGTGCTTTGTTTTATTGCTTTATTGGAGACAACATGGCTCCACAATCCCCTAGCAAAAAAGGAGAAAAGGTAAACTTACTAACAATGCCCCCTCTCCTTTGGAATCGTGAGGACACCATCTCATACCATAAATACAACCTCGTTTTTTAAAAAACAATGATGCACGGCTAGTATACCTTGTAATTTTGCATACTTTTTTTTTCTCTCTCTCTTTTTATTGCTCCTTATACCAGTCCCACTTATTATACAAGAAAGCATACACACACACACACACTGTTCACAGATACAGAAATACATAATGCATACCAGCATCCTTGAGGTAAATACTAAGCTGATTGAGCGTCTTGGTGCTCAGCGCGAGGTCGCCATTGGCACCAAAAGAAGAGCAAGGAGCAGCAGCAGCAGCAGCATTGACAGTATCAGTGGCAGCAGCAGCACTAGTAGTGACAGTAATAGTAGTACTTGCTGCAATAGTGATCCTCTCCATAGCGTCTTCATGGAACCTGCCACATTTGTGCG